>JARQTI010000454.1:2837921-2856401 GCA_030142655.1 Trachelus tabidus | reverse complement strand
TTAAGGCGCCAGAGAAATCGTAATCTCCCCAAGAAATGTCCAGACGAAGAAGTGTCAGGACGAAGAAATAACCGGACGAAGAAGTGTCCGGACGAAGAAGTGTCCGGACGAAGAAATGGCCGGACGAAGAAGTGTCCGGACGACGAAGTGTCGGACGAAGAAGTGCTGGACGAAGAAGAGTCGCAAGGGGAAACGGCGGACGATGAACTGTTGTGACGCCCGGTGACGTACTGTAAAGGGAAGGACAATATGGTGGCCGATTTTTTTAGTCGAAATCCTAACGGAAATTTTCATGAAAGTAAGCGGAAGGAAACGGCAATAATGAATATTTGTAGGATGTTACCCATATGGGATATGTATGAACATAAGCAAAATATTTTGTTAACACTCTGTGAAACATCGATAAATGAGGGATAGAGCGAATTACTCGAAACATTGGCGAAAGCGCAAGAGGATGATAATGGGTGTAAACAAATAAGAGAGCAATGTAAGGAGAATAATAATCAGCCATATTATCATGTCTATAAGAATGTGGTGTTTGCTAATGATAAAGTGAGATCACAACAGTGGAAACTTGTCGTACCATTTCAATATCAATATAAACTAATAGAATTTTGTCATAAGAGATTAGGCCACGCTGGCGGACATAAGACGTTAGAATATATGCGATCATATTTCATATGGCAAGGAATGCGGAAACAAGTGAAACGATTTGTTAAACATTGTGATTTATGTCAGCGGGTAAAACATCTCAATATGTATATGGATTGAGAATATCAGATGGTATCTTCAAACGAACCAGGAGAATTATTAAGAGTAGATTTCTACGGCCCGTTACCCCGCTCCATAGGGGGAATGCAATATATATTCGTGGTTATGGACAATTTTTCAAAATACGTTAAATTATATCCGGTAAAAAGAGCAACTACACAAATAATTCTAAAGAAGCTGACATCCAATTATTTTGTGGATATTGGCAAGCCTAAAAGAATACTCGCCGACAACGGTAGTCAATTTACGGCAGCAATGTGGCGAAACACACTGGAACGAGAAGGAATCCGTATTGTTTTTTCTTCAATAAGACACCCACAATCAAACCCTACGGAAAGAGTGATGCGTGAATTAGGAAGACTTTTTAGAACGTTATGTTCGGACCACCACACAAAATGGGCAAAATTCATAACCAATATCGAAATCTTATTAAATATCACCACTCATTCGAGTACCGGTTATGCACCATGTGAATTACGTTTTAATCAATTGCCAAACGAAATCATTCCTAAAGTTATAAACTTTCCACCCAAGGCCGAAGTACCTCACACTGTTAAAGTTATTTTAGCCAGGGAACGAATTATTAGATAATCTAAAACACGTAAACGACAACAAAAACAAAGATCGAAAATTCTCTTCAACGAAGGTGATCATGTCCTTATTCGGGTACCGCATCTTTCCAATGCTATAGATAAGGTCACTAAAAAGTTTTTTCATCTGTACGAAGGTCCATACCAAATCCGGCGAAAATATGGAGACAATGCCTACCAATTAGTATACACTGATCCACCATACTCAATAGGTAAAATTGTGCCTACGGCAAACCGAATACCCCGAGTTTCCATAGAGCGACGTTAAATGGCAATGCTCGCCCGTTTGACCTACATAGACACTCGCGACGCCCGGCTTGACGCTTTGGCTCTGGATTTATCGCGACGTAGCCAGGTAGCGTGTTCACGAAAGCGACAGTTTTGCTGCATCGTTCGTAGGTCCCATGAGAATCTGCCTTTAGTGAAATTGAAATTATGTTTCTCCCCGGCAGTTTTCACGAGCGATTGACGAATATTTTTTGTCATATGAAAAATGTAGAAAAAAATTAATTTTCAAAATTCGCCATTTTAATCGCTATGTAAATTTCTTTTCCCCACTCTCTGTACTCATTGCTATTTTTCGCTCAGGCCATGATGCGTGTACCCACATCGGTACTGTGTCGCAATCCACGTCTGATGCGTAAGCTGAATCCTTTAGCAGCGATGAGATCACGAATCTGCCGGCAACAACTCTCATCTCCCGTCTCCCTCCTTTTCTGCTTACGCAACTCTCTCGTGCTTGCCCGGTAGTAGCCACTATAGTAACCATGGCCTCGGGCACTTTGCTCTTTTATGCCTTGGCATTGTGCAAGCTTACGCACTTTGTTGTGAGGTCTCCTTTATGGATTGCCGCTAGTCGGATTGATCGTTACGCGGGCTCGCTGAACCATTTAGTACATAATATTGCTTCTACGTTTTCGCCGATCGGCCATCTTGTATTTCACCTGTGTGTGACGACCCTGACCATGAAGATCTGTTATGTGTCTGATCTTGTAAAAACAATGCCTGAATCAGCTTCGCTAGATCATACTCGAAGATCATGGTATCGATCGGATCGATAACTGCTAATTGATCGGAGTTTTTCTTCTTGCGATAAAAGGGCTCACGTTTCGATTTAGTATCGATACCATAATAGCACGTGGCCGTTTTACTAATCTTTTCTAATATCTTACCACTGCCGATGCTTCAGATACTTCCTGAGGACCCAGGGTATAATCAGTGAACCGTCCGACAAGTTCAGAGATTATAATTCCCCCTTTTCTGTGTTCTCGCGTCAGGCCCAGAATGTAAATCCTACCGATTGACATTGGTTGATTGATAGCTTTTCTGTATATACTGTAAGGATACCCAGAACTCGCGCGCGCTCCAGGGCGCCAACCTAAATAACGTAGACGAGATCGATAACGTTTGTCTAAGGTACGACCAGTTGGCTAAGTCCTCCTTTGGTTGAGCGAGCCAGGAATAAGTATTGAATAGACGTTCGATTTGAATTTTTCCTTGTTTCCCGCCTATCTACATACTTCGATGTTGGTATGCCATATTTTATTTGAATCTTCGAACCGCCAACGTCCGACTGTTCTCAACGAGTCCCAAACGACTGTCTATTTTCGTGGCTTCTAATCGCTTGTGATACGGTGCACCATTGTTTCTTGTAATTATTCAATAATTAGGAGCAAGTTAGTCCTGTAGTAGGCTTTCTCTGGAATTAGCTCAGAGCGATGTAACTCGATGCATCTGCCAAGTGGAGGATCTTAAATTGCATTATCTAATCTAGGAAGGAAAAAGAGTAAAATACGCTGGCTCACTGGTTTTATTTTTTAGAAATACGAGAATGAGAACCTCGAGAAAAGAAATAATGCAAGCGGCCAGTCGAGACTAAAGGAAAGACTAATGAAACGAGAAGTGCAGCAGTTTTTTATTTCCAAAGCAATGTCTCCGTGAAAACGTTCGTTGCGGATGCACAAAGGTTCTCTTGTTCCTGCGCACTTATTTAATCCTCCTGCGTGCGCCGCCAAGCGGCTGCTCATCGAACTAGTGAACATCGTAGAAAGCTCATTGGGCCGCGTGTGCGGCTATGTTCATTCTGTAACCGGTACGACCGCAGAATGAAGGAAAGCTTCGCTATTATGTCTTAACGTCCATAGCTCTGCTAGCCTGGCTAAGCTTTTATTGAACATCCTAGTACACATTTCTCTCTCACTGCAGGTCGCTCTTGTTGTGTACTGCTCGTTTCAGCTACTCGAAACTACTGCGAGGGATTCCAGCCAGTGGTAATGCGGAGCTGCGGGAGACCCGTTATGAAACGTATAGTCGGATCTGCAGGTTGCTAACGATTCTATCTATCTATACGGTGACTAAAGTTTTCTGTATTATTTTATACGGTCTAATAATTTCCCTCGAATTTTCTACCGTGTTTACTCTAGACGGCTCTCCTTTTTTTCAATGGAATGGCATTTGTCTGGAATCAATTCATATGCTGGTACAACATACCTTTTATACTGCGTATATACATATATTTTGTAGGTATCTATCTTTCTGCGTATAACGTTCTGAACACAAGTGCAGCCCGCGGTTTATATCCATGGTAGGTTATATGCAGTCCAGACTAGTTTCTGCATTGCAAAAAACTGTGCCAGCTCGTCTCCTTTTACTACAGGCAATACCGCACTCGCTGAATATACAATTTCAATAACTTTTTTTTCTTCTTTCACTTTGAAAAAATACACGCGATCGAGCTGGCATTCGTATCTAAAAAGAATTTATACAGAAAATGCAGTGCGAGGTATACGTTAATTTATTAGTTGTACGCAAGACAACGTATCGTATAAAGGGTTTTGTTAGAAAATTATCATAATTTTGGCTCTAACGGTACCGGCTGCCCTATTGGCAAGTACAGATAAGAATAGGAAACTAGTGACAGTTTGGTGTCTGTAATTTTGGAATTTTTCTTTCTTAAACCTTTTTTAAATCTTTCTCGTAACGGGAGTCTCGGGTGCGGTGTCTTATAAGTTTCCGCGGGGTGACGATAGGGGGTTTAAGGGAACGGCGGAATCGGGGAAGAACGTCGATGGGAATGGGAACAGGGAACGGGGATGGAACAGGGGCGAAACGGGCAGGCAGTCTGCGGCAATAGCGCTGCCGCGTTCATATCGACCCGAAGCTCGGTCCTCCATCTTGCTTGTCCCACATACAACACCATGCCTGTATCCTTAGTACATACGCTGTATACCTACATATACATCCCGCAATACAGTATCCTGGCTCTGCTCAGAAGTCCCTAATAATGTTATTTCTGTTCTCCGCAAACAGCAATTGCACGGTATGAAGTTCTTAAAAAAATTATTCAATTAAAACAGATTTTGACTTAGGCTATTTTCAACGTTTTTCGGAACTCGATTTTTTTTTTAATGGAATATAACTCACTGGAAAAATTATCGTATTCAAAAGTTCGTATTAGTTCTTCTTTCCTTGAACTTCGACTGCATGGAGTTTTGTCTGCTGACTCTGGACAGGAAGTCGCGCGAACCGGAGGACTCCGAGGAACGTATTCCGTGGTGTCGAGAAACCGGGATGCGGGTTACTGGGTCAAGGCTTTTTATATCCCGGAGCGATGTTGCTTTTCTATGGGGAAGTTTGCCCTGGGGATTCAGTGACAAAGGCTGCTTCTCTTGGGATAGAAAAAGAAACTAGGCTATGTATATACATAGTATATAGAAAAACTTTTTCATAGCCCGGAAGGAATTTATTGAGAATTATTATTAGGTTACATTTTTTCTCCATTTAAATTTATCGCTTTCGATGTATAGTACTCATTGACCGTATTTATATATAAAGGGTGACTTATCATAGACTACGAATCTGGGGTGAACCGGCGTACGTTTTAGGCGCGCTATTCTCCAATCAGAATATCCTAACCTACAGGCAAAAGGTGTTCTTGATGTCGTATTGTAAAAATTTTAGGGTACCGAACGAGTCGAGTCCTTCTCTGACCTGGTTACTTATACGTCCTTAAGCCCCGTTCACAGCGTTGAAATTCTCCATCGACGTACCTCGGGCCAATTTCGTACTGTGGATTCTTGGCAAATTGGATCGCTCGCTAGATTCACAGACTCCCGTAGCGTCCTCTTAGAATCGTGACATTTTTTTTCCCGCCCCAAGGAAATTCAATCCTCTTATCCGTCAGGTTATGGGAAATCAGTTATTTCCTCGTTAATTGGAACAAATTTGTGACCGTGTGCTTCGAGTACGGCAAACCTAACCTAATTTCATGTCACGGCGAACCTCGTTACGTCGCAGAGGAAAGCCATCGAGTAACACTACGACTAGGGCGAACATTCAAATCGGCCCAGTTGTTCGGATCTCCGTAATAGGTCAGAGGTTATGCGTGTCAAGCGAATTACTAGTTACGAGAATCGAGTGGCTATAGCTCTTCCCTTGGGCGCCTTTTTTTTGTTATCATTGCTCGAGCTCGTTTCTACGTGAACTTTTGAATCGACCTCCTTTGAATTTACTCGAGATATTCTTCTTTTCATTTTTAGATCGCGCGACAATAATTCTTCGGAATTATTTTCACCGCGGAGTCTATTTCGTCATACATCCTTCGTCGTCTCTACAGTTTTTACTTTGACTAACTTTGTACTCCCCGCTGACGACGTTTAATTAAGAACTAACGAAATGGACGTGTCGGACGACAATGAGATGAGCTTTCGTTCGCCAGCGAGACGACCTACATGCATCCGACGCGGCAAGATGGGAAGGACGAGAGCGTTGGTGTAGCCTTTTTTTTTTTTTTTTTTCTTAACGACTATCGTCCACGTCCTTAACCTATATTCACGTTGGGTGCATAGCGATTACGTAACGCGCGTAAAAATGTATTTCAAATGGAAACGACTTTGCTTGGTTTCCAAATAGGCGAATTTTACGTGACCCAGATTGGACGCTGGCAGGATTTAACCTGTTTGGAATGTTTAAAATCATTAGGTCTTATTTCGGTTTCTATGAGTCGTCCGTTCACTCTCACTCTTTTTTTTTTCTTAATACTCTTTTTTTTTCAAGCAAAACCGGTCCGCGAGGTAATATTCACCTGTGGGATAGCTCGAGATTTTGAGTTGTTCGTAAAAAAAATTTATACGCAAACTGTCGTCGCTTACTGTCCGTTACAGCGCGAAAGCGGGTAGTCGAATCAGTGAATGAGGCACCTGATAAATTCAATGATAAATACTTGGTCATTTATGCGTTATGCCGTCACGACGGGACATGATGTCATTCCCTGTCCATAATACGGTAGTTACGTAAGGACCATTAACGTAGAACAGCTACGGGGGGGAAGACCAACGTGTCTGCGTGGCACGTACTATACCAGTCGAAAAGCCGCCATCTTGTGGTCGGTCTCACCGTGCGAAAACATTTTCTTTTTCGTAGATACGCGAAACGTCGAGATTGGCCTTTAGTAAACACCGGTAGGAATCGTCGCTCCATTGGCTTCGGTTCTACGAAATACGGCTTATACGTTGGATATATATATATATATTAAGAAAATATTTGAAATACCCCGAAAGTCATCGTGGCGGTTACCTTCTTTTTTGCTCCGTGGCAGCAGCCGATCTCTGTCTGACACCCTAACGAATCTTTTGTTTACTACTTGAATCCCAAGTCCTCAGGTAGCCTTAGCGTCCCTAACGCGACGGACCGGCCGTGAACTACGCCTTTCACTAGCCTTCGCCTGCTTTCAGGCCGAACTTAAACGTAAGGCAATAATTCATCGAGATAATGCCCGGCACGTACGCGTGCACGTAGCCACTGCTGACAATTTGAAATCTTATAGAAATTAGGTATTATTATTTTTATTCAGTATTACGCGGGTACCAGTGCGCGTTTGTCACGTCTTCATTCTCCTCGACGGGGGAACACTCGTTATGAGTATACGTAGCTGTGACTAACGACTAGCGAACTACTACTCTGTCCGACGTTCCACTTACACGTGAATAAATTAAATAAATGCTTAGCGATAAGAAAAAAGAAGTACTTTCTTCAATCTGAATTATTTTTATTAAAATTTTTCCTATTCGTCCCTCTCGATGGTAAAAATGCAAATGTCACCGACTGCGATTATTTGGAGACTAAAATGTCACGTCCTTCTATTTTTCACGCTTTTTTTTTCTTCGCCTAATCGTATGGGATGATTCCACGTTTATTGCCTTTTTTTTATATCCTTTTACCGACCACACGTGGGCCGTACGAAGGTGAACGGATGCGACGGGGATCCTGCACCGTATGGGTGAATCGGTAAATCTTGTGGGCGAGTACACGTAGCACGTCTGGCTTATCGACGGCATCGGGACTCAGGCTCAAAACTAAAATAGATTAACCTAGACCCTATTACCCGTTGTGTCTATCCCAACGACGTCGAAGCGATTACTTTTGCCATGACCTGTCCCGCTAATGAATTTTCTTATACGAATGGATATTACGTATAGATTTTTTATCATCTACGATATCGTTACGAGTGAAATTTGACTTTTTTCAATCGATACACTCCATTGGTACCACCATTCAAAATCAAAATATTCCTCGAATGCTGATTGAAAGTGAAAACTGCTCGTACCACGGGTGGTCGGTTACATCTGTTAACAGTACTCGAAGAAAAGTTGACTTTCCTTTGGGGACTTGGCGAAAGGTACTTTGAGGTTATACCGAAATTTCATGGTCATGTATTTTTTTTTTGGTAACGTCTAATTCAATTGCCGGAGCTTAAAAGCTCTCGCGGTTCAAGATCAAGCCCCTTGCGTTATATTATGTGCAAGTAAGGATTAGCGTAGTGACAAAGCAATGCTATTTACTGTGTCCAATTTATCTCGTAGAAACATAGCGGGGATCCTTATAGGAAAAAATGACAATAAAATTACTCCTATCTACGCGTTAGCTGTAGCGCTTATGTTAATTACGAATGTCGGATGAAATTAATTAACCTATTAGAAACTCCCATTTGCTCTAATCAATAATCTCATTGTTTCTTCAGTAAACTCCTACGGGAATCGTCTAATTGGATTCTTCGTGATCATGCGTATATATATATAAGGCGAGATAAATCACGATGACCTCGGTATCGATAATCCATCGATCGACCCCTGGATTTTCGACACGCACGTCCAATTAATTCGCTACTACTCGATAAACACTCTCTCGATGGACAGACGACACGATTCGACGACGATGTTTACCTTCTCTCCTATTATGTAAGCGTCCAAGGCTTGGTAGAGTTTAAATGCAGGCTACCTGGAACGACGGGGGCCTCGACGTGACTCTAGCGTAGATCTATGCATTCGCGTCTAGGACAACGTTCACGTCCTCAGATCGGCGTTTTCGAAATGATGCAAGTTCACCTGGCGACTCGAAGATTTATGGCAATTCCAAATGCCTCGCGGGACACGTTACTATGGACCGATGATAATCCTAACCTATAAAAGACGTATACGTGGTACCGGTCGCCATTTTTATTTCTGTTATCCTTGTCGAGCATCTGTTTAGGAGATTGTATGTAACTACGTTTTATCATAGTACACTGACCTTTGACCCTCGGGCTCACTGGGTTAAGGACTCTGATAAAAATGACCCCGATCCTCTCCATTCAACTGTTCTCAATGGATCGATACTCATTGGGAAAGGATCGAGCGTCGTTATCTCGACACGCTTTCAGCTGTCGCAATAATTGTAAATAAATATTACATTACGAGATTATCGATTGTGCAATCGGTTGGCACTTGCTCGTAACAGGTCGACGATCCTTTGACGGTTGTATGCCTGTACTCGTAGAACTGTTGGAACTTGGAGCAAGGTACCTTTATGTAATTAAGAATAGGAACCTCGTATACCGGTTGGCTCGCTTCCTCACCGCAACCACATCGTTTCTATAGTATCGTTCGTTGAACTACAATTTCGTATATTATTAGTCTCGTTGCTGTACGTGTTTTCGTGTATGCAAGCCAAAGATTTTCTAGGGACATAAGTGAGGTTATGTATAGTCAGCGTTGGGAGAGACAGTTGAATGTTACTGGCATCTTGTTATTAATTTCTATAGTCCGATTGAGCGTAACTGGCTGTGCACGACTAGGATAACAATAACGTAATCGTAAGTTATACTGTTATACAGCGTGTGAAAGGAATTCGAATGAGAAATGAGAACTAGTCAAGCTCCTATGGGAGATACTTAAAACTGCTTGTGTCTGGGGATATGCCTAGGGGATCATGGGATTTTTCGTATGGAAATAATAGGTTAAATATTTGTTCGAATGTATTATATTTATGTCGTGCTGATTTTACCTTTATTTGTCAGGTTTTCACGAATATTATATATTGTACAGGGACGAGTTTCTTCTTTGGGTCAAGTTTAACTAGTGGCAGTTGGGACTGCGCATGCGCAGTGTGTTCACTCTCCATTCATTCGATTGCACTTGATTCAATGAAGGTGCTAAAAGGGAAACTGTCGAGACGCGTTACGAACCCTACGTACGCCATTCTCTCGTAATAATTCTTATACTCGCAAATCAATTGTCAGAGTCACTTTTGTCCACACTTATTTATTCTGTTTAGTCTCGCGCACGACACTCGCAGTCTTCTAGGTCACCGGCCGTCATGGCCGCCACCGTCGCTGTCTCCTCGAAAATCCCTTGTCGCGTTGGCTCTTTGTCGTCTCACGCCCCATAAATACATGGAAACTCACAGCCACGGTTGCTCGGTCACGCTTCGCGACCGACCTTACCTTTCTTCTTCCGAGTTAGCTACGCTTCCACCGGCAGTCAACGAACCCTCACCACGACGGGTACCAACCTCCTGTCCTTTAACCGTCTACGCAGGTAAATACCCACTCGAGTCTGGCAGCTCTACCAACCCTATGGCTCTGCCGATTTCTTCAATTACCAAGGGTAAGCTCATTATCGCACCATTCTCGAACGTCCTGTATTACGACCAGTTAACTTCACTCCGCTCCGCAGTCGATGTGACAGGTCAAATCCCAGCAATGGCGCGTAGGCGTCGGCCAACGCTATATCGTGAGCCTTGTTCCGCGTCCACCTAGTGCTATTTATACTAGTGACTGTAATATAATACAGGTTTATAATTGCCATCCTCTACCTCGCAATCCGCCGACGCTTCTCAATCCTGACCTCACGGACCTTCGTTCACACTACCAACAGTCCTTCCCACACCTTGTAAACATGGTCGTAATCATCTCTTACACACGATCTGTCTACGATTAGTAATTTTAATCGGCCACTGATCAATTTCAATAATTCTTCCAACGACTGCTACCATCAGCGTAACGAGTTGCTAAAACTCACGACGGAACCAAAAACCTGACCTCGACTTTATGTATGTATTTAAGAAAGAAAAAAAAACAGTTCAAAAAAGCCCGCCATTAATTTCTCCCGTGAAAATAGACTTTTTGTATCTTCAGGGCTTCCGTACGAAACATTTCATTATTCTTTCATCGTGTTACACTTCGTATATACGTATATGCGATTACTATACTCGTATCCAGGAAGGCATTGCTACCACGCCGGCAAACGAAATATTTACAAAGTCGTTCCTACGTCTTTCCTCGTATATCGTCGTTTCTTCGACACTGTTGAGTCTTCCCGGGATTACGCTGCTACGTATACCCACTTGTTGGGAGACGTATTATTTATTTAATTAAATTCCTGCTACTCGGATATTTCTTGTCAATAGATAGATCATCCCGCATTCTTGATACAATGGTATTTATCGTCTAGTCGTGTTCACACGTGGCTTCTACAATGTATATGATAAATCCATAGCGGCCTACACGTGCACCAGGCGCATGGGAAATTAAAATGAATGTGAGTTGTATCTTGTATCAGGTTATCGTATATACCTGATAACGAGTATGGGATTATATTGGATTATTTTTATTTTTTTATCTCATCAGACTTCAGGATTGGTTTAATTGCATCCAGGCAGAGCATCGGTCCGGGACATTCTGAATACATTCTTACACGCTATCCGTCTGTACCCACTGCACTGTTATGCTATTAAATAAATTATTCGGCTAATTGCTGTCGCTAAGCAACGAATGTAGAACTACTACCGGGAGTAGTGAACTGTCGTGCCGACAATTGTACAGTGACGTGTGTATGTTACATGGCTGGTGGATATTGTCGTTACTGTACGTTGGATACATACGCGTTGCATTAAGGATGCACTTGCCGTTATGATCGATGTTAAATCGTACATGGGTCTGTGTATTAATTAGAGACTCGTTACGTTAACGAATTTTGAATTGGAATTGATTTTTAAAGGAATCGATTCGTAAGAAAATTTAGTTGTTTTTTCAAAAACCCTCCTGTAAATTGGTTGCTCGTTATAGGAATTGCAATTTTCTAGAATAGCTATGCAGCGCGACACTCGAGCGCTGAAGCGCTGCCGTCTTTTGCCGCGCGGGGCGCCCTTGTCGCTCCAGCTTATTGAAATGGGTCTAACACGCCTAGCTTCGCTCACAACGTTCTACGAGCCAGCGTGGAATCTTGTCGCGGAAATTGCTGTCGACGCTAGTAAGATCGTTGGTTGCGTTACTGGCACGCGGATGGGACCGACGAGTGAACGTAGCAATTAAGAATAGTTGCCGGGAGCAACGAGTAAACCAGCCACGATTGAATTCAGGGTAAAAAAAGAATAGAAAAATTGCACAAGATCCCCTGGTTCCCTGTTATTATCCGAGGTTATCATCGATTATGCGAATTGGCTTTTTTTAACTCCACCAGTGGCTTTACGAGTCCAATCGTATTACCGTAATAACCCTAGAACTGTGTTCGGGGTATGAAAATAGCGCAGAAAAATTGTTAAGGAAAATTTGAAATTCCGATCGGTAAGGAAGATTATCGGTATCCGTATGCTATAGACATAACACAGCCGCATAACGTTTAAGGAAAGACTTGAAAATTGAGCCAGACTGTATCCATGGGATCAATAAATGGTCTATGTATATCTCGATGAAGCAATCTTTTTTTTTTCTATGAATAATTCCAAACAACCCTTTTGCACGAAGCTTCTTGTACGAGCGTGGAAAATGACGATGAATTCGCGGAACGCATTGCGGACTTATCGTGCTGCGATTACTGGGCTAATGAAGGGGTCAGCGCATTCGTTAACTTCATGCCGCTTTATGGCGAACACGTTCGTAAGAGAACCTTTTGAATTTCATATACCGTCGGTCCATACAAATCATCCTGATAGTATTTCTTTTCCCGGCGGTTTCAATTTCGCATTAGTTTTCGTAACACTGTTACTCGTGTGGGGGCCGTCGAAACCCCATTTTTTTTAACACAGTCTATTGACGACCAATACATAAAAATTAAGCTGAACTGGGGAGCTATTATTTTTCGTATATATAGGGCTTTCAATTTTTGTTGGCAGCCATATTGGAAATTCTTTTTTTTTTTTAGTCATGACATTTTTCTTATTAGACTTAACGTCGTTAATGGTACTCAGACTTAACGACCATTACGAATTCTTTCCAAGGCTGTGATTCATGTAGAAAATAAGCAGAGTTACCACTGCATGCTGATGACTCTCATGGCGGATGACACGTCAGTTGGAGAACATGGGTATTTGAGAAAGAGGAGAGTGGGTTGTCGCATGACGGGTACAACGTGCAGGAACAATGAACATCAATTGTTAAAATTATGTCAATTAGCCTTGACCGCGATGCGGACTCATGGAATTGTCAAAATACTGTAAGTCGAAAATTTCGTCGTATTCGTAAATACGGCCAAGGGCCTTGAAGGGGGTTAAAGAAATTTAGGAGAATTCATAAAATTTCTCTGAATAATCATCGATAACGTTGGGCTCTCGTGTATCGGCACTTTCATTAAATTCAATAAACGCCATATGGTAAGACTTATCTTATCTGATCAGCCACTTGATTATGATTATTTCGAGTTTATTGATATTTTCCAAATTTTCAATACAATCGTAAATTTCCTCTTCTACTCCTAAAAGCAAACTTCTCGTTAGTTATGCTTTTCTCCGAGGAGACCAACTTTCATTCGTCCGGTTGGTAGTCCTGGACGCAAGGAATCGTCCAGCCGTGTTTCCCGTAACAAGTTAACATTAAAAAAAAAAACATCCCAAACTCAGTACGATCCCGTGTCAGCCATAATTAATTTTTTTCAACATTTTCAAAAGTCATAAAAAAAGTTCCAACGTGCCATCAAAAAAGTTCATCGGTCCCGGTAGCAGTCAGTCAAATACACCAAGGACTCACCCGGTACATCGCGAACCCATCAAGTTTATCCCAAAGGTCTACAAAGTTCCGGATGCGCATGAAAATGCCACAGAGACCTCGAAGAAGATTCCCCTGGTAAAAAAGTGTTTACCGTCTGTCTGTGTGCTGGAAAAAGAGATGAGGGCGCACGGAATACGTTCACCAGGTCGCGCTGTTACAGTAAAGCGCAAAAGAAAATTCCAAAGAGTCCTGTGAATAATTTAAAGCTGGGTCGTCCCACAGCGACAAATCCTAAGGTGTCCGCGCAGGCGTCTTCGGTATCCGGTCCCACCCTCCGAGCGGACGTTGTCGCCAGAAGATGCTGGACTCTCGAGGGTACTCCAGTAGCTCGGGAAACCGGTGCCAGCAAAATCTTTTTCTTTTTTTTTTCATCCCCTTTTCTCGCACTCATTCTTCCCTCGTGTCTTCCGTCTCCTCTGTCGCTCTCATGAAAACCCTAGACTCGTGGAGTCTCTGCAGGTACCTGGGAGACAGCTGTCAGGTCGACCTTCCTCAACATCCTTAATAGCTGTCAGACGACCAAAATAGACCTGGCTATACGTTCGAACGGCTGATCATGTAAATTTACATAGAGAATCACTAATAGCAATGAGCATGTATATCTATATAAAATATATACCTGTATACAGTATATACAAACATTACCTGTATCTCTGAATATCCACTGACTGTATATATAATGATACAGCGGATGACATCACTGACAAACAATGTTTTCATAATTCTGTATTTCTATATATATGTATGTATATATATATACTCAATGCTCCTTGATTAAATATTCCCCTATTACGTATACCGTATACTCTATTCCTGATGCTGATGTCGATCTATGACTCCCTTGTTACTACGTTCACGTTGCTCACCGTCCGGAGCTCGGAACACATTTTTCCAAATTAACGATCAAAACTTTGTAAACCTTTTTCCTCGCCATCCGTCACTTTCTCGTGACGTCTTCTCACGGATAGGTCTCGTTCACGTAACAATGCCTCGTGAGAAGGTCTCTCTTCGGTATCTTATGCACTTGAACTCGAATTACACGATAGTCACGTATAAGAATCGCCCAGGGACGTGGTTAGCGTACTGGGCGCCCTGCACCTTAGGATCGAAAATTTATCCATCCTCGAGTGTTTTTTAATTTTGAAAAATTCATAACCCCTCATCGTCCCGGAAAACGAGGTCGTGGATTGGTCCAGTTTATAAATTATAAGGGCCTCGAGTCGAAGGATAAAATTAATTGTCTCAATTTGTATATCGACCTTTTTAAATATTTCGATAATTTTTTCCAGTGGAAAATGCTACAAAAAATTTCATCCAAATTTACGTCGACGATTCGATGCAGGATCGATGTTTTTCCTAACATGGACTTGTATTATTTTTCTTTCACTCGCGCTAAGTGGTTCTTAATTATTTTCGTAATTAAATAACGCCTTGTTCGGACTGTCGTTCTGATTCTTGGATCCTGATACGTCAATCATTTGTATTTCCCGCTGTTCCGTTATATCTGTATACATGCTCTTACGTAGTCCTTATACGTACTTCACTCTCATATGGTGTACACGTGTCGGCATTTACATTTATGGATTATACATATGTACTGTAGGTCCGTAAGACCACCGTGACTTTTAAGCAGCGTCTGTTTGATAAATATTATACGGCGGTGACATCGAATGCCACTTTTAACTTGATTACCAAGAGGAACGATTTTAATAAATTGTATCATTCATAATTTCATATAAGTTATAAGGGATTACGTGTAATTTGGAAAAATTCTAGAAAGTATTATTACGTGGCAAAATTATATGAAAATTATATACAGGTATTTCTCTGCTTTTTCTATTTAGTCGGCCAGGGTATCGTTTCTATGCTGCTGACCATATATATATAAAGTACATAGTATCCACAATAGAATATTTAAAGGTTCGTTCATAATGGGGACTTTGTAAAGGGTATACGTGGCTGGTTATTACAGAGAAAAACTTTATGGTGCCTTCACACTGGCAGTCTAAACGGTACTATACGTTTTGTAATATCCGGATGTGAAAAAACTTATTTTTCAGTGGTTCTCATTCTTCTGTGTACTCAGCTTTATTTATCACGCGGGAGAGGAGTGGACAAAATTAAAACTCGAATAATACGTAACACGGTACGCGATATCGTGCCAGAGGATCCTGTGTATCCTGAAGGAACGAATAATCACAGAGAAGCGTCGCTTTATGGCAATAAATAACAGAGTTATCGGATCGTCGGGTTTATCCAGCGTGAATAAAGAAGGGCTGCCAACTTAACGTGATATATGTATATATCGTAGGGAAGCATTACGCGAATACGTTAACGATGATAATAACAATGACCGGGTTGAGGAACCCTGCGTGGAAGCTGGTTTGATTTTCCAAAGTCAACGTTGAAATATTCGATTAAAATTTTTTATATATATTTTATTCTCACAATGGAATTTTTGTTTAATTTTGAATATCCTTACGAAGATTTTTCACCGTCTTCGCGTAGACAGATAAGAGCTGGGAATCGGTTTGTAAGAATGGGGGACGGGTCCCCTTTTAATTATTCTAAAATGCATTCGCACGGGACACGTGGGGACCAGACTTAAGCTAAACAGACGGAGTCGCTGAATGGGTTTTTTTTATTTTCTAATTTCCCACAAACAGAACGCTTGACAATGTTTCTATTCATTCTTGAAGTTATTCTAAACATTTGCATTAGACGGATTTAAGGAAGACTGTCTAGAATGCATATGGCATGTTAGCGCGAATGCAGTATAGGTTGTCTACGTACGCATCCTCGGTATGCAGTTGTAATTTGAAATGGAGCTGTGTATCCTACTGGACTATATATAACCGGTTCGAAATTACTTTCGTCCTGTGTTTTCAGTGCCGCTAGCTTTGAAACGAACGAACAGCACGAGGAGTTTGTTTGAAAATAAAAAAGTTGGCCAGTACTGAAATCTGACGTCAGTAGTACTTACTTCCTGACTAGTCTTGTCCCTCGCGTAATGTCACGGCTGCGTATACGTTTAGCAATAGTGATGTCATTTGAGAAATGCTTGCCAGTGGTAGGTGCTACTTTTATTTTTAAGCTCGGAAATAACCGCGAGACGCCGCGTAGCGACGTCGACTTCGAGTGGTCGATGCGCAATGGCCATTACCTTTGGGGAATCGTTCGCTAAGAAATTTTCGTGTCTCTTACGCGCGGCCATTTTGTTGACTAAATAACATCGTTACGCAACTCGATATTATACGTTCATTAGATACGTGTAATTAATCTGGGTTGTACATTATGAAAATAATAGAACGCGAAACAGACATGGGATATGACATTGACTAACGTAGTAAAGATGGCGGCACTCTCGAATATAGCCGTCTGGCTTCCTTCGCGCGTATGAATATAAATAAAGTCAGGGAGAAGCAATTACGCGCCCCTGACTGATAAACTCACGAGATGCTGGCATCGTAATGTATCCTGGAGGATGATCATGGCTATTTATAGTGCCTATCGTATTTAGCTAGCATCGATCACAACCCTCGTATCACTGATACAAACGTTCGGACAATGGTTTGGATTTTTGTTCTGTCTTTCAAACATTTATCACCACGGGGTTTATTGATCCCTCACAATCCCAACTCTCGTTGCCGGCATTCCCTTTTGTAACGTTGGGTACTGTGTATATGGTATATGGACTGAGGGTAGAAAACAGCGGGTATTTTCACCCCGTGACGTCACTCGCTCAGACTGCACGGCGTCCCACGCGAACCACAAACTCGCCGATCAGTATGGCAACTGTTATAACTCGTTTCGAATTTACTTACGTGGAATTTACGTATCGAATTAAAATTATGTCGTTTATTAATTATATTAACGTTAGTTGTTATATTAATTTTATTAGGGAGACCTGTCGTAAGGATTTATTACGTTCACAGTCTTTTCCTTGAACTATATGCATCTATCATTGAGTCATGTTCTACCGTATATATGGCGTATGTCTGGCTATTACTTACTTATTGCCGCACTTGGGAACCACTCTGGCAATTAATGTCTGTCCGAAGGCGGGTATCGTTACCATGAATATGCATCGTGCTCTGTGCACTTGGATTAGCCTCGCGTGATGCCCCTGTGCCTCGGGACGGAGAAGACACTTTGCGTAATAATTAATAGACTGAAAGTAAGACTGTTTTTGCAAGATGCGGGAAACACGTGGATGGGGGGGTAGCAAAGGAATATTTTTGAAAAATTTTCTAATTTTTTCTATCGACAGCACGATTCAATCGTGTAGAATATTATTAACTGTAAATTATAATTAAATTTTCCTTCTTTACAGAGTGATCCCAGCACAGCATTTTTAAGAGCTGCGAGGGCGGGCCAGCTGGAAAAGGTTTTGGAATATTTAGAATCCGGAGTCGACATAAACGCTTCTAACGCTGTGAGTATTAAGAATAATTTTTTTTAATTTGTATGCGAGAGGGATGCCCGGGACTATGGGTTGCGGGGACTCGAGAGACCCCCTTGGTAATTTAATATTATTGAGGAAGAAAGGGAAGCAGCTACTCGATGAAAAATTCGATAAGGAAAAGATCATTCTCCTCGGCATTCCTTTGATTTCGTTTAATAAGGGTTAATCGAGCGATAAGATTTCGTTTTGGCGGACGAGAGGGCTGTCTCGCTTGATATCCAAGAGCTCAAACCGAGAATGATGAGGTCCCTGCATTTCGAAGCCAAGGGGGATTTTCTAGAAGTGGTCTCAGGACGAACCCCGATGCACTTAAGTGACGCCTCTGGCATTTTTAAATTCTTCCCATTACTACCCTA
>JARQTI010000454.1:2803887-2837821 GCA_030142655.1 Trachelus tabidus | reverse complement strand
TCTCACCCTATAGATCCCAGTGTCTTTATACGTCCCATAAGCGCCGGATTTTCTCGAAGTGGTCTCAGGACGAACCCCGATGCACTTAAGTGACGCCTCTGGCATTTTTAAATTCTTCCCATTACTACCCTAAGGAACTTCCAAGATTATTGTCTCACCCTATAGATCCCAGTGTCTTTATACGTCCCATAAGCGCCGGATTTTCTCGAAGTGGTCTCAGGACGAACCCTGATGCACTTCAGTGACGCCTCTGGCATTTTTAAATTACCCCTATTACTATCCTAACGAACTTCCAAGATTATTGTCCATCTCTCCGACACTCTCGCCCTTGGGCTCTCTTGATCTTCACCCTTATCCTTCCTGTACAACCGTGACTTCCGATTAGAATTCTACCGGAAATGTGACGTCGTCCAAAGAAAGATATCAATAATTGTCCTTGCAAGTAAATTCCATGTCCTGACCACTGGCTAAATTTTTTTTTCAGAACGGCTTAAACGCTTTACACCTTGCTGCTAAGGATGGTCATTTAGAAATAGTCAGGGAACTCCTGAGTCGCGGTGCCATCGTAGATGCTGCTACGAAAAAAGGAAACACCGCGTTGCACATTGCTTCTCTTGGTAAGTCAATGTAACTCGTGACTGTCTAATTGGCTTTGCTTTTATTTTTAGGATCATTTCCATGGACCATACGGGAACGTCTTACGTGATCGTCGATACGAGGTTCAGGACGAATCGATGGACATTTACAGAAACAAAATCAAGGACCGGATCCGAGTTAGATAATAAGATTTGAATACGTCCTATACTTCCGGTGTCAAAGTAATTCTCGAGGAAAATTAGATTTCTGCCCGTTATGGCGAATGCGTAAGATGCGATTGTATGGTTCGTGACGGTCGTACCCTGTGGTAAACCTGTTTTGTCTGACGTTCTTGTACTTTTTGTTATGGTCCCTAAGATCAGTACAACGTGTACGGTAGTGGGTAATGGGGAGATAGGAATTGTGCTGCTGATAGTAAAAGTTATGGTAGATCCCAACCCAGTAAGGCATTAACCGTGTTAAGGAGTACTCGATTTTATCGCAGCCGGACAAGAGGAGGTTGTGCAGTTACTGGTGCAACGTGGCGCATCGGTTAATGCACAGTCGCAAAATGGCTTCACACCTCTTTACATGGCCGCCCAGGAGAATCATGACTCCGTCGTCAAGTTCCTGCTTAGCAAAGGCGCCAACCAGACACTTGCTACCGAGGTATACTTTATTTTTCTTTGAAAGCTCACGCCCTTCCTTTCAATTCATATTTTATTCGCAGTCGTTATTTTATTTAATTCATTATTTCAGGACGGATTCACGCCATTGGCTGTTGCCATGCAACAAGGACACGATAAGGTTGTCGCAGTTTTATTGGAAAGCGATACGCGCGGCAAGGTACGACTTCCTGCACTTCACATTGCCGCTAAGAAGGACGACTGCAAGGCTGCTGCACTGCTTTTACAAGTGGGTCTGAATTTGGATACGCGAGGAAATTGTTTTATTTAAATTTCTTTCTAATAACTTTCTTATATTGTCAAAAAGAACGATCACAATCCTGACGTAACGTCGAAAAGTGGATTCACGCCACTTCACATAGCCGCACATTATGGCAACGACCGAATCGCTTCGTTGCTCTATGACAAAGGAGCTGATGTCAACTTTGCTGCCAAGGTAAGAATGCAAATAGATTTCTACGCGATAGCTGCCAATCAGTCTTATCGATTAGTAAGTAATTGATTCGACTGTCTATCAGCACAACATCACACCCATGCACGTGGCAGCCAAGTGGGGTAAAATCAAGATGGTAAATCTCTTAATGAGCAAGGGTGCGAATATCGAAGCGAAAACGAGAGACGGATTGACGCCGCTTCACTGTGCTGCAAGATCAGGGCATCACGAGGTGGTCGACATTCTCATTGAGAAAGGAGCACCGATTGGCTCGAAGACGAAGGTATGCCCGTGCTAGATCCCTGCTGATAAATAGATCATAATGGAGCCATCTTCTTTGAGAATCTTAATTACCTTTTTTTGTTTCACAGAATGGTCTCGCGCCTCTACACATGGCGTCCCAAGGGGATCACGTTGATGCTGCCAGGATTCTTCTTTATCATCGGGCACCCGTTGACGAAGTCACCGTTGATTATTTAACCGCTCTCCACGTAGCTGCTCATTGCGGTCATGTTCGCGTGGCGAAACTTCTTCTTGACAGAAATGCCGATCCTAACGCCAGGGCGCTTAACGGCTTTACGCCCCTTCACATCGCATGCAAGAAAAATAGGATAAAGGTCGTAGAGTTGCTTCTCAAGCATAAAGCCAGCATCGAAGCTACTACCGAGGTGGTTATATATTTTTTTATTGATGTTACAATTAAGGTGGGTTCACAGTCGATTATATCTTTTATTTTTAATATTTCATTAGTCCGGGCTAACGCCTCTTCACGTGGCGAGCTTCATGGGCTGCATGAACATCGTCATCTACTTGCTACAACATGAAGCTAGTCCAGACATTCCTACCGTTCGGGGTGAGACGCCATTGCATCTGGCTGCCAGGGCTAATCAGACAGACATCATTAGGATACTCCTGAGGAACGGTGCACAGGTCGACGCCAGGGCGAGGGTGAGACTCAGATTATTTTCTTTGGATTTTATTCTCTTATTGTCCTCGTGGATGTTTATCGACGGATGATCTTGCAGGAGGAACAGACGCCGCTTCACGTTGCTTCTCGCTTAGGGAACGTAGATATCGTCATGTTGCTGTTGCAGCACGGAGCCGACGTGGATGCTACTACGAAAGACCTGTATACTCCGCTTCATATCGCAGCTAAGGAAGGACAGGAAGAGGTGACTGTCTTATTTCATTTGAATCACTTCTGAACTCGTGACTAATCGTTGCATGAAATTGACCCTTGATAGGTCGCATCCGTGTTGCTGGAAAATGGCGCCTCCCTAACAGCCACCACGAAGAAGGGCTTCACGCCACTTCACCTGGCTGCCAAATACGGCAACATGAACGTGGCCAGACTTCTGCTACAGAAGAACGCACCGGTAGACGCCCAAGGAAAGGTAGAGGATTGACCCTGTGTAATAATTCACTTTTGTTTGAAGTTTTTATGTGTACGTTACCGGATATAAACAAGCTCAGAATTACTTTTATCTTTATAACCCTTTTATGAGGATTCAGAAACGTATATTCTTAACAAACGTGTACGTTCTTTTTTTCATTCATTCCGTCGCCTCCTTGCTTGCCTGACTAACACACAGAATGGAGTTACTCCGCTTCACGTGGCGTCGCATTACGATCATCAGAACGTGGCGTTACTTTTACTGGACAAGGGTGCCTCGCCACACGCCATGGCCAAGAACGGCCACACGCCTCTGCATATTGCGGCTCGTAAAAATCAGGTAAGCTCAGCTTAAACCTGGTTTCTTCAGTGGTAATGCTTAAACAATTTAACCTCTTATTTGTCTCGTATGAAAATCTGCACTTCCGTTTCTCCTGGCTCGGTACTCGTGACCTGATGTATGCATTATTACGTCAGATGGACATTGCGACTACGTTATTGGAATACGGAGCCAAAGCAAATGCTGAATCAAAGGCTGGCTTCACACCGCTTCATTTGAGCGCACAGGAGGGACACACCGATATGTCAACGCTGCTCATTGAACACAAGGCAGACACCAATCACAAAGCTAAGGTCAGGCAATGATTGCTATTGCCATTATATATGATCCTTTTGAAAATTATGTGTATACTTCATCAGCATGATTCCTCTTTGCTACAGAATGGTCTTACGCCACTACATTTATGCGCACAAGAGGATAAGGTCAACGTGGCTTCGATCCTCGTTAAAAACGGTGCTGAGATCGATACGAAGACCAAGGTAATAAATCAGCTGCAGGTGATTGAAGCGTATTAGATCAAGTCTGATAATCATGACGTCTTTGGTTCAGTTGCCACTGAACTCATAACCAGAGTCTTAATTGTCCTTGGTTCGCTCTATTTTTTTCATAGTCCTTATTTTCCTTCGATATTCACTGTCCGCGGACAACGTGAACCGTGCTCGTTGATACTTTGTTCTACAGTATTCTCCTTTATATCTTGTTTAATCAATTTCTCAATTTCTTAATCAGGCTGGCTACACGCCCTTACACGTGGCAGCTCATTTCGGACAAACAGCCATGGTAAGGTTCTTGTTGAGATCTGGTGCCGCAGTCGACAGCAGCACAGGTGCTGGTTATACTCCGTTACATCAAGCTGCTCAGCAAGGTCATACGGTTGTCATAAACTTGTTGCTGGGAAGCAAAGCCAAACCTAACGCTGTTACGAACGTAAGTTGATCCAAAGTTAACTTCGGTAAATCATCTTATGTCTCTTGCACCTGATCTTTGACTCATTCAAATCCTCTTTGATCAGAATGGACAAACGGCTTTGGACATCGCCCAAAAGCTTGGATACATCAGTGTCGTCGAGACGCTTAAGGTCGTCACCGAGACCATCATCACGACGACTCACACCGTCACCGTCGAGGAGAAGTACAAGGTGCAGGCACCGGAATCTATGCAGGAGACATTCATGAGCGACAGCGAGGACGAAGGTGGTAAGTTCTTCAGCATGTCGAAGGAGCTTAGAGGGTGCGAGAAGCTAAGAATTTTTCAAAATTATTTTACGTCTCGTGAAGTTAATTGACAATGGTTGTTCTTTTAGTTACTCTTTTGTCGTTGTTTTACTCGAAATTTATATCGTTTTGAAAAAGAAGACTGCGTCACGATAGTATCCGCCGAGACGAGCGTCGAAGTCGACGGGACGCAGCTACACTAGCAGTTTCTTTTTTTTTAATTTTCTTAAAAATAACACGGATGATTTATATTATTTATCATTACGTCTTGTAACGAAGACACCTTTGCACGATAACCGAATAGGAACGGTTAGTTTTTGCCTTTTTTAGTATTAAAAAAATGATGGAAATACTTTTCTCATCATGTATATTTGTTATGTATATATTTAAGTAATTTTGTGTTTCAAGTGAATTCGCAATATTAAGTTTTGCATGGCAAAAAGGATATGGAGGAAATTGCATGTGGATTAAAGCACGTGATGAACTTTATTCTCTCGCATGGTGTTTCCCGTGTGGTTGCTTATGCATTTGAGTTACCCGATTTGAAGTTTCATCTCCTGGTCTCCCGCCGAAGAGACGAATAGTCGCGGGAATTTTCGAAGGCGCGAAGACTGAAAGTATCTAGGAACGCCGAAGAATTAGTTAGAATTCGAGAATAAGTGCAATAGCATGGTTAACGAAGTTAAAGTTTATCGATTGACGTAGGTGTCAGTTCCCTTGAGAGTATAATAAGCACAGGGGGTGGGATCTGGTATTAAAAATAAAAAGAAACCCAAGAATTTCTTTGTCTCTCGCAAAAAAGACTTTTTGGACTTCCTTTCTCAAAATTCCACCAAACTATTGTTTCGATCGATATGTTAATTTTAAAAATTTTATTTGCTTCTTCTATTACGTTCGAATTTGCATTCGTTTCGCAAGAGCATGTATCTTAGCACAAAAGTTCGCTGGGTTGTTATCCAAATTCGAAAAAAAAAACCACTGAAAGACCACTTTTTATGCAATATAGATAAAAATAAACATTACAATTTTCTCGATAAAAATCCACGTCACTTTTCACTAACCGTTCAAGCGCATTGACATTCTCAAGCAGGACATACAAGGAAAAAGAGCATTTCAAAAATCCTCCAAATGCATCCTTTCACGGGTAATCCGAAAAGTGTCAGAATGCATAAAAATACAATGAAGTAGCTTACTTATCCCAGCAAGATTAATCTGCAACGCCAAGGAACGTGCATCGTTACGGTAGAACGATAGTTGAGTGCGAAATCAGAATGATAATTTCTAACCTAGAATCCCAACGCCATATTCTCCAAGTCCAGTGAATGCCAGTCCACAAGTAATGTGTTCCTCTGTGCGTTTGAATCGGTATAAAGAAAATGCAATAAATATTTCATTATACACGAGCATACAGCGGATATCTGCCAAGTAGTGAAACAACCCAGTGAATAAGTCTAAATTTAGAAGCAGAAATTATCGAAGACAAAAAAAATTATGGGAATTTTACCAAGAACGAGCTTATTCGATGGCGTGCGATGTAGGTGGCGATGAAATCGGCATGGCGGCCATGAATGTGTACGGGCAGCCGCCACACGCGCAACACGTGTACCTCCCTTCCTACTACCAGGGCCAAATGACCTACACTCGTAAGTTCTCTCTTTCACTGTCTCTCTCTCTCTCTCTCTCTCTCTCTCTCTCTTTAATTTTCTCATTCTACCTCTATCTCAAAAGATACATATTAATCATACACACCATAGCAACGTATCCCACGTTAAAATCCTTCACCACCCCTGGCGTCGTGATTGAAAAAAAAAAGATCTTTGTGAAATACTGATAGCGATTGGTAAGATATTTTAATAAAATTTCCACTTATACTTGATCGATACTATTTACCAAATTTCGAAGCTTTCCCCCAGGAGTCTATCCGAACGCTATCAAGCTTTCTCAAGGAAGGAGGGTAGCAGAAGGACTCCAGATCCATTTGGTCACACGTCACTTAGAACATACATGTTTCGCTGAAGCAGATCTCAGACCAACAGTGTATTTAATAGCGACCATGTTTTATTTCCGGACACTCAATCCTCTGTATGTAATACATAATATCCTCTCACGTAAGACACGCCATTGTAATGCCAGTAATGATTTTTAATTCTTCTCTCATGATAATCACCATCCTGGACAGCACAGCTCGAGCATTGTTTTGCCACACGCCATCACCACCGGAGTCCAGCCAATTTTATGAAAGAAGAGTCTGTGTTCACGAAGTGCATCTCGCAAGGATTTAGAGTTAAAAGCGTTCACAGAGTACAAGTTCAATTTGTTATTGCAGTGTGAAGGAGGATACGAAGCTCTCTTAAATGTGCCAGTAGGTTAGAGCGAGTAACGTCGGTATGCACTGCGGGTGGAAATCTATAATTAGCAGTGACAGAGGTCAGGCACTATGTATAAACGTTTAGATCTAAGTAAAGAAGAGGCGTCTCTCGATCGTCCATGCGTTAAGTACCGAAACGGCAGGATACTCGTTCGAATATTTATTAAGGAGCTCAGGCACAGCTTCCGCACCTCGCGCGCCTTTAATCATCGGAGTCCGTTCATATCGAAGGATCCACGAGGGGGTCAGGATCCTGCCCACTTACGGAGTCTAGAGCGACGGCGTCGACGTGACGCTAGCTGGGAAGAAATAGGGCTTGCAATTGTTAATGGAATTTGCATGGCAATGGGTCACGTACAATGACTATGATGATGACGGTACCCATAGTTGCTCTAGGACCGCGGGCGACTGCAACTGCACGCGTAACGCAGCTGGTCGTTTAATTGTTTCGTTTGACGCAGGCACTGGCGGTTTCTCTCTTCGGGATCCCCTTCGTGTTCTCGCGCTCTGTTCTCCCTCTCGATTTATTCTCCCACTGCTACCTGTTACGCAACGGGCGGCGTGCACAGCCTTGTTTCATGACTCTTGTTTTCTCGCGGAGTCAGTTCAGCTTGCGCCTGGCTGCAAGCCAAAAGTCGAACTGTCGACCGAAATATACTTATTTATATAACGGTGCTTGCGAACTACTATTTTACTTTTCTTTTTCTTCCTTTGCCCGTCGATTACAACGCTCGCGTTTTTACACACGCGACGGGCGATACACCGTTGTTGTACCGGGCGCCGGGACGCTGATTCGAGTCGACAACTTTACGTAATAATTTTTGTCGCGCTGTAGAATGATTCTTCTATGAAATACTCTTTGTACGCTCGAGACCGATTTTTTTGTCATGTCTTTGCTCTTGATCCGAAATATAATATTGTTGGATGAGGAATGAAAATTGTGAAAATCCGACTGTCAGGGAGAACCGATCCGAAAGAGATTAGACATTCGTGAGAATTGTTTGAGCGTTCGTCTGTTTCGTAGCGACTGTCGCGGATTGTAAACGTGACTGTGAGATAACTCGTAAACGACAACGTGGAAAAGTGCGAAGAGAATTGTATCAAAGGAAACAACGTGGAATCGTTAATTCCAAGCTGGTTTACATGATTAAGACATTGACGTTGTACAGCGTGCACACGAAAACTGTAGATGAAGAATCTCAATGAAAACGTCCCCAAAGGTTCAGGTATAACCTCAACATTGGGTAAAATATAATGTAACAAGCGTATTGACGCTTGACGTGAATCAGTGACAATTAACGAGCTCAGAAGTGTCTCGGATTAGCAAAGATCGTCAGCTCTCAAGTTCCCTTCCTGCTTCTCTCGATTATTTTCTTCTGTCTCGCGCTCGGCTAAAGGGGTTATCGGCGATACGACTGCCGTTCAAGAAGTTAGTGAAAATACAAGCCAGTGTAAATAAAGTTGCGAAATAGCCGTGAGGGCAGATCTTATTATAAAATTGATGATTCACGGAACGAGGTCACATTTCTAGGCTTGCGCCGAACATGTATTAATCCTCAAGTCAGTCGCTGTTCCTGAACCCCGCAACCGATACTGGAGCCGTCGAAGATCAAAAGACGTCTTCCTGAAGAGCAAATAGAGAAGAAACGGAAAACCATCTGCAGAGCTTTGGATGCTCGTGAACTTAATCAACGGGAAAAGGTGTTCTTGGTGGATGATAAGGAAACATCATTCACGGTTCAAGTACCTTCAGAGAGTACTGCTCGAGGGAGCTCGGGAGTGCCAGGAAGTTGACTCTTGAGTTTAAACTCGAAGAAGGAGATTGGTGACTCGTGAAGTATTCTCAAGAGAAGAAGTTAATGTATAATCAAAGCTAAAGGTTTCATTATTGTGCCCATACTTATTGTACGTTGAACATTGTGTGCTCTATGATTGTTAATCGGAACGAAGAAACATTGTAAACATATGGCAGCTGTTTTTAATTAGCGAAGTGACGTAATTAATGTTAACGTGCATAGAACAGGAGTAACAGTGTCGACCGGTGAATGTAATTGACTGACGAATTGTCCAATTGTAAAAAGATACAGCGATATCGCGATGCCAAAGGAGGAGACGAAGGAAGTTAAAGGAAGGAAGAAGTCTAAGAAGATGGCCTGCTGCGGATGCGCTCGCAACAGGAACAGCGACATAATATGTAAATACATCAATGACGCGTTAACGTTACTGTCTGTTGTGACGTAACGCGTTGCGAAACTCGTTTACAGCGTTACGACCGCGCGGCGTCGGCAATTGAGAATTATCCTTTACAATAAGATCAAATGGCGAATCCATTCGACAAGTATTACTTTGTTATTGCAATTTACGTCTTGCGAAGTCAATCCAATTTGTATTCAAAATCTCGCGCCATAGCCGTCACGATCACTTTGTATCCTCGTTATCCTTATGAGCGGGAACAATGCTAGCTTCGTAAACACAATGCGTCACGTTTCACGTATGCAACTACCCAGGACCGTTTTAAAGGAATCGAGGAAGCTATTGGTATTCATATCGTTAAATTGGGTCAGGTAGAGAGTTTTGTATTGAATGAAATTGGCAAAAGGTGGGAGGACGTTGGGGGAGCAAGAATCGGTCATTAAGTCAGTTAACTATTTAATAGCCTGTACGACCAAGATGACTTAACCCGTTGGAGCGAGTGTTACTGCATACGTGCCTGTAGGTGCTTAGATGGCAAGTGATAAGGAATTTTGGAAAATTGATAATGCATGTATTATGTGGCTAGGCGACAATGTCAAACCTAAATTCAAGGACGATTGTAATATCTAATATTTTTCTTTTCTTGTCACCGCATTACGTCCGAGATGTTAATCAGCACTTTTGTACGTCAATGGATAACTGATATCTTCTTATCGTTATTACACTATTATCGATATCATAAGTAACGCATTGGGTTTACTTTTTGAAGCGCATTCCCGTTGATTCATTAAGTTTTTCGATATCGACGCTTCCGCCACGGCAAGGAGGATCGTTCGCAATCTGGTATCTGGTTTTGTCCTGGGGAATATCCTTTGTAAAGATGCATTATATCATGAAGAAATTGTCTAAGCTTGGCGGGAAATTCAAAAGGAAGACAAAGAGTAAGTAGGAACTAGAGGCGCTGCGGTCGCGTCTATTCTCGCGTTTTCTTGGTACTTGTCGGTGGTTTGTTTGCGCGGTATATTCAAAAAAATTTGGCCAGCTTCGCGTAAGCCAGAGCTCCGTATTTACTCGGTATCGGCTTCTGGGCCGTCGCTGGACGGATGGTAATTTAGTCCGTGTGTTTTAAATGGGTCGAGCGGAACGAAGTTACATAAATTTTAAACCACCATAGTCCTGAACTATTTTAGTCCGTGACAGCTTTGGGTTAATGCTATCAAGCTTGATTTGATTTGATTCGATTAATTAGTTTTCATAGCGCGTTTACGCGCTATGAAAAATTTAGGTCGGACTCGTCAGTGAGGTCAACCATATAGATAGTCAGAAGTTGGGATAAACAGAGATGCTTTCAGAGCGGTCTACCCTTGAGCAGCGACCATTTGCGTTTTAGAATTTTAGAATTAGCCAGCCAGACACATCGTGCAGTATTGGAAATCGTCAATTTCATTTTCGACGTCTATCGTTTTACTAATTGACACGATATTAATTTTACGAACTAGGTAAAGCATAAATTGCACTTGTTAAGGTCTTTCGAAAGCGTGCTAACGATTAGAATATTTGATAATCTTAATTGTATGATATCTAATGGTCGTGGCGTCATTGAGCGTGGGTTCATTTTGTGGGCTGATCATCAATTGGATAATTTGTAACGCACGTTCCTGAAATATCTCTTAGCTCACATCGAGTATCTTGCCGTTTTCTGGAAATTCGACAATTACGAAAAAAAAAAAAATGAAACAATTTATAAATCCAGTCGACTTTGTTATTCAACATTTGAAAATCCGTCGTGCGTAATACATTGTCGATAAGAAATGAATTCAGCGATAGCAAGCACGAGATACCGATTGCTAATAAAATTGTTGATTTTATCGTTATTAAGCAAGAGTAGAAAAAGAACGTGTGTTTCATGTTCAAGCAAAAGTTCTTCTCAAGCTAATATCTGATCTCACAGCTGTTCAATATTTTTTTTTTACCAACGGCTCGATTTTATATAAATGGTTACAAGGAGTCGGCGCTTGTTTAATCTCAGGCTAGTTAGTTGAGTAGGACTGACGGAACGAGAAAGCTCTCAGGAGGGCCGAGAATAGCCGTGAAAAACGAAGTCTCAAAATATTTTCTGCCTATCGGCTGATGGACGCGTCTCTGCTTTGTGTTAAAAAAGCTTAGGAACTTGAGGCGATCGAATCCCGCTTTGGAACGGTGTCGGTACCAGATAAAAAAGAACTGGCTAGAAACTTAATAACCATTATATATATAGATTACATATATATATATATATACTGCTTCTTCGGCTTAACTATTTACCAATCATATTAACATTGGTGGCAACTATTGAAATTTCTTTTTGCCTCGCTCATAAATATTGTTTTATTATCGTTTTTGCGATTTTCATGCTCATGCACACCATTTTACACAGCTCATTATACTTAGATTATCTATGTTTCCTCTCTATCATGACATTGATTTTCGTTTAATCTATTCCTAGACTTGTATCTATATCCGAATGGTCGAATGGACACAAAAATATTTGTCAAGGTGTCGTGTCTGATATTTCTGACGCTTTACTAATGGCGTTAAGATTGTCTATTTTTCTTCCTGTATACTCATGAAGCGACCTGTTCCAGGCGAGGATCCGATGCTCAGCGATCAGCAACAATATCGCTACATGACAGTTGATGACATGAAGTCAATGGGTGATGATTCCATGCGCGTCAACGTCACTGACGATGAGAGAGACAATCGACATTCTAACGGTGAGTTCATCCAGTTGGTATTGAAAGTAACTATAGATTCAACCTAATGACCCATAGAGCAGTCCTATTTATAGAATCAGTGTCATTGATGACAGTTTTCTAATATAGGGAGCATTTGTGGCTATGATCTAGATGCCTTATGCAACCTTAAGACTGGACTTTTCTCAATAATTCATCATTGTTTACATACTGTCTTCTTATTTATTAATTATACATTTATATCAATCATTGGCCTCTAGTAAGTCAATTGTTTATTCATGGCTTTGTTAATACTCTGTATAATTTTTGATATATCAGGAATTTAGATTGGCGAGTTAATGTTGATTTTGTTATTTTTATTTCAGCACCCACCATTACAGAAATGATTACCAAGGAGAGTTACCATCGATCGAATGCTGTGAATCTCAAACCGGATAATGTTGACATCAATAGGCATCCGGTACATGTTGGGTATGTATCTTTTGCTTTAATTATTTATTATAGCCAGACTTAATGACGGTAGCTGTATTAATAATTTGGACGGTTCTTGTAGGACTTTTATTACTCTATGAACAATTTCTTTTTTGTTATTGACTATTGTGTTTAACCAATACATAGATTCATTGAGTATTTTAAAGATTGAAAACGGTGTGAGATAATATTTGAGCTTGAGTCAAAAAAATATTTGGTATTTGGTTATGCATTTGCGGTGCAAGCTGATATATTCAGTTTATCTCATGATAATCACATTTGGGTAATCGTTATGATATATTGGCAGTGACTTGTGTGAAGTTAGGAATTTATTATTGTGTGTGAAGAATTGATAAATACTTTTTGTACACACACGTTCATTAAGTACAGTTATGTTAGTCATTGAATGAATTACAAGATAAGTTAATTATTGTAATTGCCTTTATGTCAATGTTGAACCCATTTTTGTTGACTATGTTAAATAATGAGTCTCTTTCGTACGACGATAATGATTCAATCATTCTTTGTCTTGTAAATTCATTCCATGAATATACGGTGTAACGAAGGAGAGTCTCTAAATACTTACTAAACAAGTTTCAAGAGAGACTGTACGAGTGACAATAATTCATTGAACTATTTTTGTAAATATCACAACTATAGCTTTATAGTAAAACAATAATTTATTGTGTATTATAGTGTGATTTGGTGTGTGCTGGTGAAAGACTGCTTGCTCTATTCTCTAATAATAATAGTTTTCATTAGTTTTTCTTGGATTCTTTGGAACGACCAGGTAAAGTCACCTGGTCTAACTCAACAGGTCAACCAGAGAAATTTTGAAATATAATTAGTTTTATTTTATCTCACTTATTCATCCTCTTCATTATATTTTTCTCTGCCTCGAGGCAAAAAATTCATTCACTGAAAACAAAGCACCTTTGTACCCCTAAAATTGCATTGCACTGGAAAATTTTCTTGACTTTACGCCATGGGATAGTTCTTCAAGGATTCAGTTCTTTGAGTTTTGAGTACTTTGCCCAATTTTTTTCACTACACTTTTCTAGCATTTGACACTTGGAATTTTCTTAACTCAGCACAAAGAAATGGTTTTACGGTAACATTGTTGTATGTGGCCAGCCTGCTTTTTCCCAGCATGTCGTGTGCAGTCTACTTCGAATTTCGTGGCTTTCCATACCTCTAATAAACTGGACTCCACCAACGGTCAATCAGTTTAAAACTTATTGTACAATATTGTTATAGTTTTTTAAAAACATTTTAAAAACTCTAGTTTAAAAAACTTAAGTTGCACGCACTTCTAGTATAAGAAAAATGATAGACCACATATGACAACGTTACCTTGGTTTCTTCCTCCGTGAGAGCATATGCTGTGTGACTGCTACTTGGCATGAACTTTGAGTATTTCTTTCATAAATCTTAATACATACTACTTCTCGCGAATGATTCATCATTATTTCTTATTGAATCCAACAAAACCAGTCCGGGTAATAGATAGACAAGGCGTAAACGAGTGGAGAGAATTAGCTTGAGAGGTATCACCCACGGAATAAGTCATTTCATATTGAAATAACGTATTATTTTTACTTGAAACCTCATCACTGATCAACCCCGCGTTGAGTAATTCAATGAAAGTGTTGAAATTGCCGCTTTGTCTTTACCGTAAAACAATAAATGTACAGAGCTGTCAAAGCTGCTGAAATATCCGTATATATAAAATATACAATAAGTGCCAATTCTTAAGAATTAACCTCAAAGTCATTGTTATGTCTGAAAGACTTCATACTGGCATCTGGCATAACTGTAATATCGGAGCTTGTAGAAGTCATGGATTAACGAATGAATATTGAATGAACATTCCCAACCAAGAGCATCGCGTTAAGAATATCAATTGGTAATACAGTAAGTTATATTTTACCACTGATTCTAATCAATGCACCCACTGTATATTCGTTCGTTCGATTAACCTCAGGACTGACAATGAGGTGCAGTCGACGCAGACGACTCGTGTTCTGCGCATCTCAGCCATTGTATTTCGTGGTGAAGTATAATTAACGCGGAATTTTTTCAATCGACCACTATGTCTCTTGTTAACGGAAACACCATAAATAACGCATCGGATCGTCGTGAACGTGAATTTGGAGCGTACGTAATGAAATAGTTATCAACTTTTTTATTCTATCTCTTCACAAACTAAAAGCAAAACATGTCAAGCGTAATTTCGAAATTCGATCATTGACGGATGGGAGATAGGTACCTAGTACGTTAGATTTTTCTCTTTGAAAATCTTATATCTTTGACACGATAACCCCCGATAACACAGAATTTCATTCATCTGTCTATACGTCATTTATCTCATTCATCTTCACCATCAACGGCGTCTGCCGTAGCACTTTGGTAGTACAAGAATTTATTTTAGCGTTTGCTACTTTTGTATGATAGTTATTTGAAAAGAATTTAAATATTAATAACACGCAAAACAAACACGAAAGACTTTCTTTTCACAATGCACGAGGCAAGAAAGAGCATGAGCACGATTATAGGGACGCTGGCTCCGGATAATCACAAGCAGTTTTGTTCTGAGAATAGCGCGTCACTAGAGTCCTTAAATACGTCGCTGGCAGCCCTTGGTATCGTGCCAAAAGGACAAGGAATGTGGAGGGACAGGTACACTATACCCATTCTTTTTTTCTTCTCTTTAAATTACTTTCATTCTTAATTTTATCTCTGGCAAAGCTAATTGTTCCCAAAGCGAAGGCAGGAGTGCCAAGAAAAAAACATGCAATAAAAAAACAAAAGAAACGAAGAACGAAAATCTATCGCTCTCGATTATTTATCTGTTTCTTCTTTTTCTTCGTCTTTACTGCCCTTGAACTTTCTCCCTTCTTTTTTTTCTTCCCTCCTATTTCTTATATCTACCGATGGACTATATCTATCACTATAAATATTTATATATATATATACGTATCTCGTTAATTCCATTGCGGAAGCTCGCGTCATCGCACACAAAAACCTCGGTGTATTTATTACAAATATTTAATTTTATTTATTATCTGTCACCTTCTGACCTCGTGCAATAACACGAATGCCAATCACGAAAATGACGTCTCGCGATCAATAATTTTGTTTCATTGAAATCTCAGGTCATTCCACAGAATTTCGTTATTTCATTAAAAGTCAACTACAGATCCACAAGAAGGTAACGATCGAAGATCGTCAGCGATCGGTTTGTTGGAATTAAAAAAAATATTAATTATGCTTTTGGCAAATTAATTCCACCTCCCAGTCGTAGCATTTAATAGTAACTACCACTCTTCGTAATTTACAAACAGCATTTAAGTAATTTTTTTTACTCCTAACTCATTTGATTATAGAAGATTGTTGCTTCTAGTGGCTGTTACCAGATTTACGTTTTACGTTAATAACGTCGTAGACTGTTTTCCTTATGCCCCGAGGTTTATAATGTATTACTGTCTTTATTATTATTTAAGTTAATTATACATTACGCCTATAGTGCACCAGTGTGAATGAATTACCGCACCACCGATTTCCACTATAATACATAATTAATAACTGTTGTATACCTACGCTGTACATACATTATACAGAAGGATAGGCTGTGTACGTGTTTGGAATTAAAAGAAAGGAAGGAAAAACAAGAAAGGAGACGAAAACGAAGATTCTCGAAGTGAAAGAATTTAATCGACGTTTGACTTACGCGAATCGGGGTATAACAAGTAAATAAAATATATTATTTGCAGGAGAAAACTTAAGTTTCAATGACAGTCACGATGACGTCGTAGTTCCGCTTCGAGAATCGATCGATTCTCATCGATACGTAGAAAAGAAAAATAAGTAGCGCCACGATATCATCTGTGCCATCTCTCACTTTTCATGTTTATTGACGAATGAATACTAACGCGTGTTTTTATTTTGTTTCCGATCCTTTCTGTTATTTTATTTGCGCTACTCGCAGAATTCCACAATGGAGAAAGTAAGTGAACTTCTCTTGAAATCTTAGCCTCCGGCTTTCTTTTCGTTATACATTCTGCTCACAGAATACTTCTATGTGTTACTTTGCGTATACCCTGCCTTATCTATTTGCTATTTATCTTCTTTTCGTCGATCTCTCTGTCTCTATTCTCTCTCTTACTCTCGCTGCACCTCCTCGTCGTACCCATACAACGTAGCTGTTGAATTATTAATTTTTTTTGTACCGCCTCTCGTTCCCAGCCTTCACTTGAGAGAGATCATCGTTTATTTAATAATCAGCATCAGTAGCCGCACAGTGAATACATATGGCGAATTCGTAACCATCTCATCTTCGTGTTATCACGTGTCGAAACGGCTTTCTTTAGTCTTTAATCTAATATTAGATTCAAACGAAATGGCCGCTTACGGATTGGCTAATTTATTTACGTCCGTGTGTCAATATCATTAAACGTTTCGTCGGTCGGTCATTGATCTCCACGTTATTACCTGTCGGTAAATTAAAAATGTGCCCGCAGAGACTTTGTTGCGTCTTATAAAAGTCTCCGCCGTCGCGTCATTCACAGAAATTGGATTGCCCGACCGTCAAGCTAACCTATAAATACACGAGAGTCTGCGAAAAAAAACATAAACACAATGAGTAATAACGTGGAAATAAAAATCTTGCATCTCCTACGTATAATACGTAATGAAGCTTTCAGTCATCACGTACACAATGTATTATGTACTCACTACGTTATCCAATGATTATATTATTTTTCACTTTCGTTGCCGTAGACAGCAAGTCATTTAATTAGATATTGTCATACTGTACATTTCGTGTTTGCTAGAGCTATGCGTACTTATATACTCTTTGTTATTTTAATTTAATTATGGCATCGCTCTGATTTTTATTTCTAGTGCAGTTACCACCATCCTAAGTCATCGTATCATTTTACCATCATCAGTCGTACATATATCAGCACCTACGACTTAACATTTTACCGACCGAATACACCATTTTCACTCAATTATATAATAATTTACGGCCAAATTGTCATCTATCGATATTCGCTAACTCACGTCAATGACAAATCATTGCTCTTACACAGGAAAAAATTACACTACTTTAATGATTCAAGCTTTTTCATAGTTCGAGCCTCTTTCTATATATATATATATGTAAATCTTTCTCTATTTTTATTCTCTCTCCTTATCTCGGTCTGGCTTGACGTTAGTCGCAATGATCTCGCTGCTGTCGTGATCGCTTAACGAGATTATTGCAGTAATTTTCCGAAAGGGGCGATATTGTGCTAACGTACTACCAACGAGACGCTAAAGCACTGAAGATCCCGAGCACAGTATATAATTGAATTAAAAATTTGGTTACTAAAAATTTAGTCATTAAAAATTAGCTTAAGATACGGTACGCGATAATTTTTTTTTTTTTAATAACTCTTTAATGCCGTTTGTGCGTACAGAAATATTTGCCGCGTTACATCGAGGTTAACGCGGACATTTACGACGACTTAATATGAATTGGCCTTTTGTAAATATGTACATATTATATATGTATATATATTTTATTTTTATTTTCTCTTTGTATACTCGTCACTTATATACTCTTGTTTAAGCTTTTTGCGTAACTGTAACTTTTCAGGACATGCGCTAAAGACTGCTTTCAACATGAATTATATCTTTGTGGAAGCGGCGCTGTTTGGCTAATTAGGGATGATTGTTGCTAATTAATTAGAAGCACAAGATACACGAGCTGTGGAAAATTACAGATTGAAAAGTTACAGACGTCTCCCTCGTGTCAGATATTTCTGTGACTTGTCTCCGTTTGGGGTCCATTCGTTAATTGTGCAGAAAATTGAAAAGAAAATGTGAAGGCTCAAATAGATTTGCTTTTTGGAAAATTTGGTATCTTGGACAAAATTACTAATATATCTGGGGCAAGTTACAGAACTCGTGTATTTATTTTAGTCAATTATGGATTTTAATGAATCTTTCTGTACGAACAGTTTCCTTGTGTCGTTCCTGGTGGATGCAAGGGGTGGTGCGATGCGTGGCTGCCGTCACAGCGGAGTCCGGGTGATAGTCCCACCACGTAAGGCAGCGATGCCTATGAGGGTGACCTGCAGGTATCTCAAGAGGGACAAACTCACGAACCCTCCTCCGTTGATGGAGGGCGAGGCGTTGGCAAGCAGGATTCTCGAGCTTGGACCAGTCGGTGCCAAATTCTTAGGGTAAATCCATAGAGCTTCCGTAAAGATTTAACGCAATTGGGATGATCTAGTTCTAGTCTTATTAAAAATAAATAATTACTTTATACAGGCCTGTAATCATCGAGGTGCCACACTTCGCCTCCCTGCGTGGAAAGGAACGAGAAATCGTGATCCTACGTTCAGACAATGGAGAAACCTGGCGCGAGCATACCCTGGAAGCCAGCGAGGAGGCTGTCCAGGATGTGCTTAACGAGAGCTTCGAGGGTGAAGGTGATCAACGTTTGATGATTTATCTCTTTTCGATATAGAATTTATTCTTCACCGTTAATTTGCTCCTTCGTCATTACAGAGTTGAGCCAGCTGGAGGATCTCCAAACGTCGCGAATCGTCAGAATCCTCACCGTAGACTTTCCCCATTACTTTGCTGTAGTCTCGCGTATCAGACAGGAAGTTCATCCTGTTGGTCCCGAAGGTGGTACCGTATCCTCATCGGCAGTTCCCCAGGTGCAGGCTGTATTTCCACCAGCTGCACTCACTAAGAAGATCAGAGTTGGTCTGCAGGTGTGCATTCGTTATTTTACTCTGAATCATATTGAATCTTTTTCTCCTTTATTGTCTTATGTATATTTTTCTTCTCTCTCTCTCTCTCTCTCTCTCTCTCTCTTTAGGCACATCCTATACCTGCTGAACTCGTAGCGAAACTCCTAGGGAACCGTGTCGCCGTTTCACCAATCGTAACGGTGGAACCACGCCGCAGAAAATTCCACAAACCTATCACTTTGACGATACCTGTCCCTCAAGCTGCCAACAAAGGCATGATCAATCAGTATTCAGGAGACGCGCCGACACTCAGGCTCCTGTGCAGCATAACTGGTAATATATGCTTGCGCGTAACATTGTAGAGCAGCAGGCCATCTTACTGGACAATCTCTTGCCGAGAAGTCCGGGACTATCGTGACGAAATTAACCGATTATAGACGTAATGGAGATTCTCTGTTTTTAGTCATTTAGTTTCTGTATTCTCTAATACACATAGCAGGCATGACAATAGTTGGTCTTAATATGGAGCTCTCACAGGATGACATAAGAAGCATTTTGAAATCCTTTAAAAAAAAAATAAATTCCTTGTTGCTGTTCATCTACTGTAAGTTGAACAAGTTGGGTTCAGGTAGAAATTTTTGTTTTTGTAATATTAGACGATCCTTGAGTATCTAAGATTCCTTTTATGAGAATAGTTCTTGTAGATCTCTTCGTTCTGGAGTATACGAGTCTCTTGACACTGTTATCTTGCAACTTTATCAATGGAGATTTCAATTGCCTTGGCGATATTATTAACTGATAGAAATACTGATGCTTCTGGCTATTTCGAGGAATACCAAATTTTCGGTCATCTATTCTCGGACAGAGATTCGAAAGGCAGTTGGTAGCTGCATGTTTCATAGAAAAGAAAATGTTGTTGAGTACCATTGTTGTATACATATCTTGTTGTGATTCATTGTTAATGCTTGCGTATTGTTAGGATTGAGTCAGTTAGGTATGGATCATTAATTAACGTAGATAAACTTTTTACTAATTCTAGCTCATTGTACTCAACCTAATAGTTTATGTTTCAGCACATTCGTTTGACTGGTAAACTGCTTCGATTATAGATGAATAGACATATGACTTTGTACATGATGATAACATTGATAACAGATTCTCCTCTAAACTGATATATCCGTATGCTCAGCGTCGGTACATTGCAATGATGATTATCATAAAACATCCTTGAAAGTCAATTAAAAATCGGTATCGATGTCGACGAATAAGACAAATCTTTCAAAGTTGCTGTATGCCGATTGTAGCAAATATACAATTTTTACTGTATGGTACAAATGAAAGATGGCTAAACGATAACGTGTATACCACATAAGATATATATTTACAGAGCTTCGTTATCAAATAATTACACTAGTTAATTGAATTATAATTTAACGCTTAAATTGCCTCCATTAACACACGTTGCTTTTTACACGATTATTATGGGATGTGGATGTTGATTTCCTATATTTTCGCAAGCATTATCATTCGAAGGACACGTGTGATCTCCTACCATCGTTATCACGTGACATGAAGCACGTACAAAATTCGAAAAGGCACAAAAACGCGATCACCGATATCCAAGTACAGTTCAAAGACGATAATACGGATGTTAATGAATTTAACAGTTAATCGTGATATAAATAAATTTATACAACTGTTCTTGATCCTCTAAGCCTGTGTCAATGATCCACGGGGATCAGATATTAATATCATTGAACTGTATTTAATGTCTTTAACGCAATAATGACTTATCCACATATTGTACGCATAATATCACACTCCTGCCATCAGCGTACTAACAGCACGGACATATTTTAATAATGTTATTGGACTTGACATGTATGTCGTTCAGGGGGTCAGTCTCGGGCGGTCTGGGAGGACGTCACCGGGTCAACGCCACTGACTTTTGTCAAAGATTGCGTTTCGTTCACAACGACCGTATCAGCCCGCTTCTGGTTAATGGATTGCCGGAACATATCTGAAGCTACCAAAATGGCTACGGAGCTCTACACCCACGCAACCCACGTGCCATTTATGGCGAAGTAAGTATCATTTGGCAATTATAATTGCATTAATAAACAATTGGAAATCTCACTGCAAATTTCTTTATGCTTAGATTCGTGGTATTTGCAAAACGCGTTGATCCGCTCGAGGCCAGACTACGTGTCTTCTGCATGACAGACGACAAGGAGGACAAAACGTTGGAGCACCAGGAACACTTCACGGAAGTGGCCAAGAGTCGAGATGTCGAGGTGAAATTATATGGAGAATTAATGCTTATTCAATTTTTGATCTTTGGGTGAACACTCACTTGATAAACCGCTTTGTCCTCTATCATTTCTCCAGGTACTGGAGGGTAAAACGCAGTACATGGAATTCGCTGGTAACCTAGTGCCTGTATTGAAGAGCGGTGAACAGCTTCAGCTACCCTTCAGAGCTTTCAAGGAGAACAGAGTGCCCTTCACCACCAGGGTCAAGGACCCCGACGCAGCGGATATGATGGGTCGCATTATGTTCATGAGCGAGCCAAAGGTTCCCAAGGGAGAACCTTCGCAGACGCCTATCTGCACGCTGAACATCCTGCTTCCGGAGAAAATATCTCCGGACACTGCGGTTTCCGAGCTGGACCTTCTAGAGTTGTCGAAGAATTACAGTTTTCTGCGAGACGGCGGAATCAGTATGTCAATGTGTCTATATATTATTGAAAGGATCCACTATGCCGTACTCATTGCTCTTTGGCTATGATCCATAGGTAGGCCGGATGCCATACACAGGGCAACCATCCGACTGACCGACATCGCTAACTTATTGGACACCGACTGGGTGAAATTAGCTGAGGAATTAAATATTCCTCCCAATGACGTTGACGCGATCAAGAAGGAGCATCCTGGAAAGCCGGCACAGCAGGCCGCCGCCATGTTTAAGCTCTGGCAGGATAATGGTAACAAAGCCACAGGTGAGTCTAATTAATTTTACGCTCCACGATAATCAACCTGTTCGGCCAATACTTTGGATCACGTTGCTGGCAAAGACACGCGCATTCGATTCCATTATTCTCATTGAGTCTCAGGGTCGTAGATGTTTATCATTTAAATACTACAGTCTAAAGTTAGAACGTCGCTCGAGAGTACAGGAAATTATCAATTCCGCATCCTAAGCCAAACAAATCAAATATACACCGTGCGTGCTCATTGGATACGTCTGTGATAATTTCTTGAGGTACTCGATTAGCATCAGACGTTCGTGATTAACGACGACTCATAAAAATAGTAATCGCGCAGCGATTTGCTCTTGCCGAAGTAACGTAGTCACTCGTGAATTTTGTCATCGCGTAGATTTCTTCTGTCTTCTAAATGACGTCAGTCTCTGCATTCTGATAAATCAATTTTGTAAGAGTCCTCACGCTAGTTCCTGGCACTAGGTACGTCATCGATTTTGTGTCTATTGCCCGGAGGTGTGGGGAAAGAAAAAAAAATAATGGACACCCCGGCGTCGACGCGAATCGAAACCAGTTTGACAGCAAGGTGAAATAAACAAGAACGCAGTGGGGCCATTGAGTCACACGTGTGGAATCTGTGCAGAAACGTAGTTGATGATCTCATCACGCATTGCTATGCTTGACATAAACTTCTCTCTCTCTCTGTCTTCTCCCCCCCCCTCTCTCTCTCTCTCTCTCTCTCTCTCTCTCTCTCTCTCTCTCTCTCTCTCTCTCTCTCTCTTTCACGATCACGTTAATCGCTATCGCCGTTGCCCCACTACAGCGTCCCGCTGCATCATTACTATAATCAGAAGAAATAACAACATTGCTCGAACATTTCGCGGCAGGCCATTGCTGAGGTTGCAGTGACGAGCTGGCTCGTTATACGCACGTTGAATACAAATTTTATTGAATCACGTAATCGTGATACCCTTTAAATAATACAGTCCGTTATATAAGAGTGTTACTATTTATAGTGTGTGCGAAGGAAGCTTATCGACAAGCTCATAAGTCCTTGACTGCAGTGTACACCGAAAAGGGGATTGTAACTGATGCATAAGCGTACAGATTTATTTGAAAAACGAAAAAAAAATTTTCTATATCCAAGACCAGGACACGCGACGGAAAAGCAAAAGAGCATTGGGAGGAACTGTTTTTTAATTGAATTTTTCAAGCCGACCGAAAATGTTTATATCGCTGTATCAAGAGTATGAAAACACTGCCACTAATTCTCACGTTAGTGAGCTTCTGTTAATTTTTCGAAAGACACAGTCTCCCAAACAGGAAGTTAAGATTGCTCGAGGTTTGTTTAACTTTGACAGGAAGTTATCGCCGTCGATTTGAATATCTGTATCTGATGCCGTTTCTGTGATCGACTGTGTCGCAGTATTTCTGTTTTTTTTTTTTTTTTATAACTGGTGATTATTTTGTTTCTCTTCAGGAAACACTTTGGAGAAAGCCCTCAACAAGATAGGCCGTGAGGATATTGTGAAAAAGTGTATATTCAATGTGGAACTAGTGACCGACGATGTCGAGAAGGCAGTCGCAAGAGTCAGGCTCGATCAGCCTGGTTTTGATTCTCTGAAAGAAGAATTGGGTCCGTCCAGAGACACGTCGTTACGACGGGACGCGACAATGGACCCAAAAATGGACCCAGATTACGAAGAACCTGACAGAATGAAGGTGAGCGTTAATTAAAATAATTCGCCGATATTATATTCATAGTGCCGAGCAACTGTCTTGTTGACTTCACAAGAAATTACGTGGCATGATTCATTAACTAGTTTTCTCACAATTTATCAAACCTTGAACACTGAATGACGAAGGTTGAGTAACTTCCTTCAATTTCCACGAGAAGCCCGAAACGGTGTCACGATTGCCACGAACAATGTATCATTTTAAAATGTGCTCACTCTAGTAATTATATAGCGATATTTAATTTTCTCCATTAGAAACGCATTATCCCTAATCATTAAGAACAATAGATAACAAGCTTAAATTGTCTTCTGAGATGTCATAAAAATTCCACGAATAATAACGACAGTCCGGCAGATCTCACAGGGCAATTAGTCAATCCAGCTCGTTGCCTCATCTGTCAGGAATTTTAATAATAGTCAAGATCAATGATAAGTAATATTCTCGTTGCAGGATTCCGAGTCCGTGGAGGATCTTAGCGCTGCCGGTACGATATCCCACAAACAGAGTGAGTGTTGCGTGAAAAAAAAAAAAGAAATAAGATAGAATAAATATTTATCTTAAATCCTTAAGAGATTTTCAAAGATACTCGTTAAACGATCAGTCGCGATTATCGGAGGACATAAAGTTTCGAATTAACATAAATCCACATGTAAATATCGATGAGTTAAGTCTATAGGAATTCCATAAATGCATGATACGTCCTGAGACGTCCTTGATCGATACGAAGATACAGAGATAGAGTCTCTAGAGATAACCACGAGAAATACAGTTTGCCAAGGACCGAGTTGTCTAACTATTTTTAACTGGATTATATCGTCGGTCACGGATAGCTATTATCTCATGAATTTTGGACAGGCATAATTTATCTCGCACTGTTTTTAATAACTGGCAAAGGCGACGCATCCTGTGAACCATTAGAAGCGATAGCAAATGGCATGATGTCACTGTTCGCTTTGCGTAAGTGATATTATACGCCATGCGCTAATTCGTACCGTCGCTCAGTATGACACACCGAATCACAGCAGACACCCAGCTTTACTCATTGCTAGTTCAGTGTCGCGACAAGTTGGCAGCACGTAAAATCGTTCTGGCCGGATAACGATAATTATTATACTGATTTTCTCTGGCATTCCTTTGCCGAACAAGCAATCGTTATTCTTGTGCTCGCGTTTATCGTCTCGAAAAGAGACTCCGATAAAGCGTCCACCGTTTGTGCAAATGACAATTAGCCATGGGGAGTTTGTTTTCCAAAAACGGTAAACGAAATCTGTTTTTCTTTGACACACCGATAAAGTGACACTCGAAACAAGTTTTTCTTATGATATTCATTTTATTTTGTACAACAAAATTCTCAACTCACTTGGTACGGTGTTCCGAGAGATACCGATTATATTGTCATCTGGTGTTGTACATGGTAGAAGAGGATAGAAAATTTTGTGAAAAATTTTTGTATATCCGGCTTGTCCAGATGCGCGCTTTGTATGCTTTGTTGTTGCTGTGTATACCACTGTTGTACCAAAGACACGTTTTCTTTTTGTTCTTGCACCCACAGCCGATCAGCACGTCACTATTACAAACGGCACTGTATTCAATGGTACCTCGACCCCCATCAAAGACAAATATGCCAGCGACGAGAAAGAGCTCGGTGACGTAATGGCCGATTTCATCGAGCACAAGTGTAACGCGAGCGATTCGATGACGAAAAAATTAATCGACGATCCTGACGACGATAACAAAAAACGCCAGAGGGTGATAGCGGACGCGAACAAAATAGTATCGGGTAAGTTGGTCGCATGTATTTTAATTAACGATTAACGGGGTTGAGGGGCCTGGCTTTGCCTAGCAGCAGATTTTTTTTTATTTTTTCTTCATCTCTTCTTTCCTCTAATATCTAAACAAAAGATCCGAACGTCGTAACTGTCTATGAAAAGAAGAAAGAGGGCAAGAGAAAATGGGCATCCGTCCAGGAGAATCGTTGCTGCTCTCTTTTTTTTCCCAATTATGACAATTCCTGTGGCATGATCGATAATCAATGTGTATCGTCAAGGTAATAATTACTCTTAACGATTCCGACAATGGCACTTTAACTTCCTTGGTGTCGCGCTCACAGTTTTTTTCCTATTGATTATATTTTCTTTATCTCACCAGTTTCGTCGACGACTGGTGAGCGATTAATTGCCAATATTTTTCAGCAGTTTTTACTGTGTCCATATGTATGTATTAGAAAAGCACCGATGACCGTGAACAAGATTCGCGGGCAGTTGACGTAAGGAACGTGTCGCTTGCGCAGCATTTATCCTGAGAAAAAAAAAACAAATTAAGGTGCGCTGAACTTCTCTAGAGTGCTTGCTACGACGATCCTTAACCATTGTCAATCGTCGTTTATTATTTTCACTGAAGCAGGATTCTGGAGCCCGGTGGGAGAGATCTTCGAAACTTAAGGCTTGCTTCGAACTGATTTTTTTTTTCAGTTTTAACTTCTTTCAATTTTGCAGTAACGATACACAGCCCGTTTCCTATATCCGTTGTATCCTTTATAAATTATTTCTCCACTAATTAATCTCTTTTCCACCCCTTGTACCTCCTAATGCTATATATCGCTCTTTTCTCTGGTTTAACTATTTTTTTTCCAGCAAGGTTCACGCTGCAATTATTTTGCCGTTGCATGAAAATAAGCCTTTTCTGTGTGGGCGCACGGAGCAGCTGTCACAATCAAGACGAGTTTTTCGCTACTCTGCTGTTTGAACTAATTTCACAATCGATACAGATTTTTATTATATATATATATTTTTTTTCTGTGGTCTCAGTACTCTCACAATAGATAGACATTATACTATGAGATACACTAATTCGTCTTGTGACGTTTCATTAAAACTACTAAATGAGAGCAGACTAATTTTAACTACTTTCGCAAACCGAACTTTCTCGTTCGTCGTTATCGTTGTTGTTATTCCTCTTAAGTGAATATCAATAGAATCCACTGTATTCGTACAGTACAGTTTTCTCTTATACAGAGTCCAATTAACGTATGGATTATGCATCCTCCATAAGTCACTTCACGAGTTTGATTAATGAAGAATAGTTTTTCTCCACTGCTCCACATATCTTATTTTGCAATGAGGAAACTTAGTTCCAACAGAGTAGTCGCCTCTAGATAACAGCTAATCACGATGGCTGCTCCACAGCACGTACACTATGCACAAAAGATAAAAATTAAAAAAAAAAATCAAGAAGAGAGAAATTTCTAAGGAAGCCTAACAGCAGCTCGAACAGCGAGTAAAATATCAAGCCAAGCCAGCTTACACTAATGATGATGGAATAAGATATAAAAATTGTGATGATATCTTGTTGATGACTAGTTTTTAGATGGCTAAAATGTGTAATACTTAATTAACAGGTGTCATACAAGACGCTGAGAGAAAGAAGGGGAGGTTAGCGAAGGAAGGGTGGTCGGTGGTTTACGATGACGATGTGCGAGAGTCTAAAGAGGCAGAAGGTGCTGTAGGGCCACAATTGTCTAAATTAGAGCAGTCTATTATACCGATCAAAGGCGCTGACCCGATGTTAGGTCAGAGAAAGGATAAGGAACCCGATATTGAGCCACCAATGATAAGGGAACATCGCGTTATCGGTGGTAAGGACGGTGGTACCAAAGGTTCTGGTGTTACTACTACGAAGACAGTGGTTACCACCCAGGGTGATCCTACCACTGGTCAGACTATTATTACCAAGACAACCACGGTTCGTGAACTCGAGCCTGTTTTGAGTAAGACTGTCATAGATGTAGGACCTGCTAAACAGACTCATTACTTTGGGCAGGACGATCCTGTCATTGGTTTAGGTAAGACTAGTGACGAGGACAAACCCTCTGACAGTAAGGATACCGTTACTACCAGGACGACCAAAACGGAAATCGTTAACTCAGGTGATCCCAACTTTGGTAAGGATATAGATAGTAGTGTACAGAAAGGTAAGATCATTGTATCGGGTGTCGTGAAGGAGATTGCCGTTAAGCCTGGTAAGGACACCAAGGGAAACAAGGACTCGGCTGATGTTGTCAGGACTCAGACTGTTTTCTTCGACACGAAAATGGATACTGAGATACCTAACGATGGCGTCACTAAGAGCATCGCCAAAGTGTATCCTGACGCGGACTCTATGTTCTCTGAGCTTAAGAATGACGTTGCCAGCGAGAAAGAGAGATTGTCCAAGGAAGGTAAAGAAGTTGATGAGAAGATCCTTAAGGATGCGAGTACTGTGCTCGACGATACGAGACAGAAGCCCAAGGAGATCAAGGGGATCCTTAAGACCGAGTCTAAGAAAATAGAGTCAAAATTGACTGAAAAGGAATCGCCCTCTAAGGATGACATATCTTTGGAGGACAAACGTGTGTCTGCTTATGAGGTTGTCTACAATGTGCAGCATCCTCAGGACGATGGAAAGGATAAGGCAGATGGGAAGAAAGTGAAGGACAAGTCCGGAGGGATATTCTCTGGAATTTTTAAGGGACCAAAACTGAAGAAGAGTAAATCCAAAGACTCGAAGGACGTTTCCTTTGACAGCGGCGACGAGGACACTAAGAATGCTACTTTGACGTTCCTGGAGGATACGAGGAAGGTTGCTGATTATACTCATCAACCGGAGTATCCATCCAGTGATGTATCGAGTCCTAGTGCACCTCCATTTATGGATTCGCATGCACCAGTTTATGACACTAAGACTGCGACACTTGAATTTTTGGATGACTCCAGACGAATGGCTGAAATTTTACATGGAACACCTAAGGACACTGCGCACGTGACTATTACTAGCACGGGTTCTGTAACGAAACCAGTGGAGATCACTAAGCAGACAGTGGAGACCACAGAAGAGAAGTCTGCTACGTCCAATGAAGATTCTGCTGAAGAATCCAAGGACAAGGGTGGCTTCTTTGGCTTCTTTAAGGGAGCCAAGAGTAAGAAGGATAAGCTTCTAGAGGACACAGAGCGAACAGCTGAAGAGGCGAAGAAAGCAGCGGAAGCGGTAGAAGAGAAGACTAAAAAGGATGCCAAGAAAGCTGCGGAGCATGTCCAGGACATAAAAGATCAGACCGTGGACGGTGCTGAGTCTTTAGCTGAATCTGTTAAGGATGGCTCTAAGAAAATTGCTGATGAAACAGCTAAGAAAGTTGAGAAAACTGTGGATACCGTTGAAGATGCTGGAAAGAAAACAGCTGAAAAGATCAAACGTGACGCCAAGGTTGCCAAGGATGGTTTGGTTAGTGGAGCAGAATATATGTCAGATACAGCAAAGGATGCTGAGCAGGCTGTCGTTGATAAAACTAAGGATGCTGGACAGGCTGTGGCTGACAAAACTAAGGATGTGGTAAAGATGACAGCAAACGGTACAAAAGCTGCCAAGGATGCAGTCGTCAAGGAAGTCAAAGATGACGTAGAAATTGTAAAGGAGAAAACAGTTTCTGCTGGGCAAGTAATAGCAGATAAAACAGCGGATGCTGGAAAAGCTATTAAAGACGGTGCTAAAGCAACTAAACAAACTGTGGAAAAAGGTATTGACAGGGCCAAGGAAAACCTGGAGACTGGTGCTGAACGCGTTGCTGATGGTACCAGGGCAGCTGAAGATGCTGTTAAGGATTCCGTTAATGCAGCTGAAAAATCAGTGAAATCCGGAATACAATCTGCGTCCACTGGTATTAAGGATGCAAAGGACCAAGCTGCTGCTGAAATTAAGAAAGGTGGAAAAATTGTTAGTGAAACAGTGACAGCTGGTGGCAAGGAAGCGAGTCAGGCAGCAGAAGCAGCCAAGGACAAGGCAGCGAACGAGGCTAAGGAAGCGGCAGATGACATCAAGGAAAAGAGTAGCGGTTTCTTTGGTATCTTTAAGAGTCCCAAGAGCAAGAACAAGAAAAGGAGCAAGTCGAAGGACAAGACTTCTTCGAAGGAAACTTCATTTGATAGTGGAGACGAAGAACTAAGAATAGCTACGGCAAAGTTCCTGGAAGACACCAGGAAAGCCGCTGAAACTGCTGTAGACTCTATAATCCTAGACTCCAAAGCTGCTGCAGGTGCTGCTGTTGCGGATACCAAGGAAAAATTCACCACAGCTGCATCGACTGGTCTTGAGACGCCGAACGACAAAATCAGAGGAGTTTCTTACGACGTTGCGACAGCTGTTGAAAAAGTTAAGCACGATGGAAAACAATTGGCTGACGACGCACAAGCAGCTGTCAAAGACTTTGCTAAAACTGGAGAGGACGAGGTCAGGGCTCTCAAGGATAAAGTTAAGGAAGACGTCGCGACGGTAGAAGACAAGACGAGACGAGGTGCTGATGCTGCAGCGAACGGCGCTGCACTTGAAGGAAGGAAAGCAAAGGAATCTGCTAGGGACATTGCGGATGGCATCCAGACTGCTGCGGAAGTTGTTGCCAAAGACATTAAGCGTGATGTCAGGACAATTGAAGATACTGCCACAGGAGCTGGAAGGGATGCTGCGAAGGCCACTGATTCTGCAAAAGATAAAGTCGCGGAAGAGGCCAAAGAATTAGCCGAGGATATCAAGGAGAAGAGCAGTGGATTCTTTGGAATGTTCAAGAGTCCCAAATTAAAGAGTAAAAAGAGAAACAAATCCAAGGATAAGAGTTCATCGAAGGATACGTCCTTTGAGAGCGGTGATGAGGAGCTGCGAATTTCCACAAGCAAATTTTTTGATGACACCAAAAAAGCTGCTGAATCTTTACCGCATTCTGATATAGAAAAAGCTGCTGCTGATCTCAAGAGTACGACAAAGGATGGAATCAAAGTCGAGGCTCATGTTGGGGTACCCGATACCACTAGTGTTAAGGACAGAATTGTCCAGGATGTTAAGGACGAGGTTAAATCTGCAAAGGACAAGGCCAGTGAATATGCAACTACTACGAGTCACACTGTTGCCACCATAAAGGATAATACATCAAAGGAGGCTGAGGAACTTCAGAAGAAGGTGACCGCCGAGGGTCAGCATACTTTAGATGCTGCCAAGGATAACATTAAGAAAACTGCTGAGCAAGTTTCAAAGGATATTAAACATGGCGGTGAGTTCTTACCTGGTAAAGCAGAAACCGTTAAGAGCGAAGTATCCCAAGATGCGAAGAAGCTGGCTGAGTACGTTACCGAGGATGTTTCCGATGCTGGGAAAGCAACGGCCGACGAAGTGAAAGATCTGGCCAGTGACGTTAAAGAGAAGAGTAGCGGTTTCCTTGGTATCTTCAAGAGTCCCAAGTCTGGGAACAAGAGGAGAAGTAAATCCAAGGAGAAGAGTTCCTCCAGGGAAATTTCTTTTGATAGCGGAGAGGAGGATGTTCGTGCATCAACTGCCAAATTCTTGGAAGATACACGAAATACGGCAAATATTGAAGACGTGTACCAATCTCCGTTCCAGGGTGATCGCCAGTCATCCCAGGACGATGTCATTCAGGAATTGAAGTATGCTACTACAGAAGTACTGGAGGATCCACGAAAGAGCAGTAAGGATCAGGATAAAAATGGCAAGGATTCTAAGAGTGACTCAAGAATATCGAGCCGTGCAGCATCGCCAGAATCTACTAAGGATAAATCAGGAAAAGAATCAAAGAAAAGTAAAGAGAAGAGTGGCGGATTTCTATCTGGTATTTTCAAAGGTGTCAAGCACACCGTAGACGAGGTTACGGAGGACGTGAAGGAATTTTTGGATGAGACCAAGCACGAAGCTGCCGAGGAGGAAGAGCGAGCCAAACGTGCTGCCGAAGAAGCTGCAAAGGAAGCGAAGGTCGCAAGGGACAAAGCATCGGCTGGAATTCAGGAGGCCAACGATAAGATTTCCAAGGTGGTATCGGATGATCTACAAAAGGTCGCCGATGCTTCAAAGGTAGCTAAAGATAAGACCGTGGATAAGGCAATTGCTGGGAAAGATGCTGTTTCTGACGCTGCTAGGACTGCTGGCGAACAGGTAGGAAAAGGTGCTGCTGTAGCTGTCGAAGGTGTTAAGGATACCAGTCATAAATTAGTTGAAGGTGTCAAAGGAGCTAAGGATGCTGCTAGTAAAGAAGTTAAGGAGGATACCAAGATCGTGAAAGAGAAAGTTAAGGCTGGTGCAGAATCTGTGGCTGATACAGCCGAGGTTGCAACGGATAAGGCTGCGAAAGAGACCAAGAAGGCTAAGGATAAGGTCAAGGCTGGCGCAGAAGCCGTGGCTGATACAGCCGAGGCTACAAAAGACAAAGCTGCGAAAGAGGCCAAGAAGGCTAAAGAAAAGACCGGAGGATTCTTATCAGGCATTTTCAAAGGTGCGAAACATGCAGTGGAGGAAGTGACGGACGAAGCCAAGGAATTCTGGGACGAAACTAAACAGGAAGCTGCCGAAGAGGAAGAACACGCACGCCGTGCAGCTGCGGAAGCAGCGAAGGAAGCTAAGGATGCCAAAGATAAGGCGTCGGCTGGAATTAAAGATACCAAGGATAAAATCTCAAAGGCTGTGTCGGATGATGTCCAAAATGTTGCTGATGCCTCAAGGACTGTCAAGGACAAGGCTATTGAAAAAATTGCTACTGGACGTGAGGCTGTTTCTGAAGCTGCTAAAACTACCAGCGACAAGGTTGCAGCAGGTGCTGCTGTTACTGTAGAAGCTGTACAGGATGCTAAGCAGAAAATAGCGAAAGACGCCAAAGCGTCGAAGGACGCTGTTGTGGATGCAGCTAAAGCTGGAGAAGAAAAAGTTACCGAAGGGGTTACTGGAGTTGTTGCAGGAGTGAAAGTCACCACGCAGAAGGTTGCAGATAGTGCCAAGGGTGCTAAGAATGAAATGGCCAAGGAAGTAAAAGGAGACATGAAAATCGTAAAGGAAAATGTTAATGCTGGTGCTGAACTTGTTGCTGATACTGCGGAAGGTACTAAAGATAAGGCAGTGAAAGAAGCTAAAAAAGCTAAGGAAAAAACCGGAGGATTCTTGTCAGGCATTTTCAAAGGTGCCAAGCAAACTGCCGATGAAGTCACTAGTGATGCCAAGGACTTCTTAGATGAAACACGTAAAGAAGCCGAGGAAGAAGGTGAACGCGCTCGTCGAGCAGCTGAGGATGCAGCCAAGGCTGTCAAAGATGCTAAAGATAAAGCGGTGACTAGCGTTAAAGATACAAAGGATAAAATAGCAAAGGCTGTTGAAGAGGATGCTAAGAAAGTTGCTGATGTCACCAAAGCAGCTAAAGATAAGACTGTGGACAACGTAACAGCTGGTCGTGATGCAGTCGCTGATGCAGCTCAAGCTACAGGAGATAAAATTGCTAAAGGTGCATCTGCAATCTTAGAAGGAACCAAGGAAGCTGGTCAAAAAGTTGCTGATGGTGCCAAGGATGCTAAAGATACTGTCAGTAAAGAAGTTAAGGAAGACGTCAAACTTGTTAAGGAGAAAGTTACAGCTGGTGCAGAAGCTGTTGCTGATACCGCAGAAGCAGCTAAAGACAAGGCAGCTAAGAATGGGAAGAAAGCCAAGGAAAAGACAGGTGGATTTCTGTCTGGTATCTTTAAGGGAGCTAAACACGCAGTTGAGGAAGTAACGGATGAAGCCAAAGAATTTTGGGATGAAACGAAGCAGGAAGCGACCGAAGAGGAGGAGCGTGCTAGACGGGCCGCCGAGAAAGCTGCGAAGGACTTGAAGGATACAAAGGACAAAGTCAGCAAGGAAGTCTCTGAAGATGTCCAGGCTGTAGTCGATGTTACCAAATCCGCAAAGGATCAGTCCAAGGAGAAGTTGGCTTCTGCTAAGGATGCCGTAGTGGATACTGCTAAATCTGCCAGCGACAAAGTAGCAAAGGGTGCGGAAGTTGCAGTTGAGGGTGTGAAGGATGCGTCCCAAAAAGTCGCCGACGGCGCCAAAGGCGCGAAGGATGCGGTAACCAAGGAGGTGAAGGAAGACACTAAGATTCTCAAGGACAAAGCGAAGGCCGGTGCAGAAGCCGTGGCTGATACAGCCGAGGCTACAAAGGACAAGGCAGCCAAGGAAGCCAAGAAGGCTAAAGAAAAGACCGGAGGATTCTTATCAGGTATTTTCAAAGGT
>JARQTI010000454.1:2720560-2794883 GCA_030142655.1 Trachelus tabidus | reverse complement strand
GATGGTACCAGTAGTGCAAAAGATAAGGTAACCAAGGAGATTGAAGAAGACACAAAGATTGTAAAAGAGAAGTTAGTATCTGGAGCTGAGACAGTAGCTGATACTGCAGAGGCAGCAAAGGATAAAACAGCCAAAGAAGCCAAGAAAGCTAAAGAAAAGAGTAGCGGCTTCTTATCGGGTATCTTGAAAGGTGCTAAACACGCCGTAGATGAGGTTACCGAAGAGGTCAAAGAGTTCTGGGATGAAACAAAAGAGGAAGCTGCAGAAGAGGAGGAGCGTGCAAGACGTGCCACAGAGGAAGCTGCCAAGGAAGCTGAAGATGCGAAGAATGAAACCGTCGTAAGTCTGAAAGACACCAAGGAGAGAATTTCCAAAGAAATTTCCGAGGATGCGCGGAAGGTCGCAGATGCTTCCAAAAAAGTGAAAGACCAGGCAGTTGAGAAAGTTACTGCCGGTCGTGACGCGGTCTCCGACGCTGCAACAGTGGCTGCTGGGAAGGTGTCAAAAGGCACCGCAGCCATAGTAGAAGGATCTAAGGACACTGCTCACAAGGTAGCCGATGGTGCCAAAGGTGCCAAGGATACCGTAACCAAGGAAGTCAAAGAAGACACTAAAATTGTAAAAGAGAAAGTCACTGCAGGTGCGGAAGCCGTCGCTGATACGGCCAAAGCCGTGAAAAACAAAACTGCAAAAGGTGGCAAGAAGGCCAAGGAGAAAGCCAGTGGCTTTTTCTCGGGAGTCTTCAAAGGAGGAAAACACTCTGCAGACGACGTACTCGAGGATGTCACTAAAGCCACGACAGAAACTTCCAGAGAAACGAGTCCCACGAAGCACACTACAGTAGCACTACCAGATTCCAAAATGGTGACTTCGATGTTCCTAGAGGACGCACAAAACACAGAATCCCAACTAGAAGATCAGTACAGATCAAGTCCATCCGAATCGAAGTACCAATCTGCAAGCTCAGAATCAAGCTCAGCAAGAAGTTCCTTAGAACGTGGTAGTTCGCTAGAGAAAAAATCAAAGAAATCAAAAGGGGTCCTCTCGAGTATAGTTAAGGGTGCGAAGTCAGCTTCGCACAAAATCGCCAAGGAAGTCGATCACGCTAAAGAAGGTATCAGGGGCACTACACACAAATTTTGGGAGGATACAAAACGTGAATCAGAGGAGTCTTTACCATCAGGTAGCTATGAAGTTTCGTCGCCGCTCAGGGATTCTGACGGCGTTAGAGACGTAGTGGCCGAGTCATCAGAATCGCACGATAGACTATCAGGCGTAGGAGAATTAAAGAGAACAGGTAGCGAGGGTAAGAGTAAAGCAGTTTCCCGCATTCCACAGAAAATCAGTCCGCCAAAGGAAACAAAGCGTAGCTTAGTGGAAATATCTGATAGAGTAGTCGAGGATGTTTCGAGCAGGCTAGAGCACCTTGAGCCTCGCGCACGTCAAACCGTCACCACAGTCGTAACAAAGTCTGTGCGGACGGCGACCCCACCACCCAGCCCCGCGGAGTTCAGTGACAGTAGCATTAAAGGTACCTTGCAATAGTTGTGTTATACATATTACATACCAGCTGTGTGTAACATGATTAATTGATTAAGTTTAATGCTTTTACGTAACCTCAGTTTACACCAGCCGTATCGAGGCGACTGAAATAACCCCAAGCACCACGTTATTATATTTCTCTCTCTTTTTCTCTACCTACTTCTAACTCTAATTCTAACCATAATCACCTGGTTGATTATTCAGTTTCCTTGCGTTAAACAAATCTCATGAACATTCAGATCAAGATCAGGTGGAACAAAATTAATGTCATCCTTATGTATATCAAAGAAGATGGTATGCTGAAGATTTGTGGGTGGATCTCTTCCGATTCTACTTTGATGAAATACAAATTTTACCTTCGATCGATCATTTCGATTGAGACACTATTTGGATCGAAGAAGATGGATCACTTTGTGGTACGAATGTATCGTTGACACGGACAGAAAAACAAAACTGGATATGAGCCATGTAACTAAAAACAATACCGGAAGAACGAGAGACCCCACACTTCGTTCACTGTACATATTATATGTTTTCAGCCTTTTCGTGTTTTATCATTGATTTAACCATTTTTATTTTGAGTTTACTGCATGTTTTCAGGTTTTATTTGCGCTGTTTCTCACAATTTGACACAGCCGTACAGAAACAAATAAAACAAACGACAAATTTCGGAAATTAAAATCATACATACAATCACACTGACACTTTATTTATCATTGTGTAATTATCCCACCTCTGTACAGCATAACAATAGAGATCACATATTTATTATTATGCAGCAAGTAATATCTCTCATTCGATTAACAGGAAACCACAGACTAGTGAAGCATGAAAACCGAGGTATGCCATGCAGGGAACACATCATTCATCTAATCTTTGTTGAATCATTGCTTTAAATGTTCACCTGGTCAGTGTCAATGTATTCACGAAATTATTAAACGTTTCAGATGTGACCGAGGAAGCTGCGAGACGAGCCCAGGATCTCGCAGATCAGGCGCAACCACTAAAACGACCAGGTAACGTATATTAAGGAAACGAAAGGGAATATCGATAAAAATCAAAAAGAAATATCACATCATAGGTCAAAAGTTCAGTATATATTAGCAGACTACTATTTTGGTGCCCTCAGTTATATTTAGCTTTATCTTCCATAGTTAGCACTTGCTGACGCTTTCACACTAACTGATACTTCATGCATATATTTTATAAAAAGATACCGAGTATTAGAGATATCATTAATTAAAGTCTAATCAGATAGAGCAATGATTAATCTATGTCATAAGAAAGCAGTCTTTATTATATTAATATGCTAAACGTACTGTATCTGTTTCTGGTAATACATTGTTGTTAGGTTGGATACAAAATAATTGCTGGTATATCTTTCTATAAAATATAAGCATATATTTAGACACTGTTTAATGAGTGTTTTTTTTATAAATGAAACATACTAATCCTAGTGCAATATTGATACTAACTAAAATTTAACCTAAATCCACATATTTATATATATATATATATATACACAGATCTATATATGTTATATATACTCTACCTATATAAAAGTAAGAGAGACGTGTTCAGTCTTTACATTAGTCCCACAACAGCAGCTGGGTTAGATGTTGAAAATTATTAGTGTGTATCAATATGCTTTATGTCCTTGTTCCTGTTCTTGTCCGTGTCCTTTTGGATGGGTCAGGGCATGATTCGGCTGAGATTGATGGGACTGTAGAGAGGCATGCTACTTCTGCTCCAACAAAGCAACCCGTTCCCGCCCCACGCCAATCCACCACCAAGCCGTCCACAAAAACAGATCTTCGTCTAGAGCTTGAGGATACACAGTCCTCGCGCACCGGCAAGATCCCCAAGTCAAAAATACCAGAACTGATTGGCAAGGCGCCTCACAAGTCTCCGGAAAAGAAAGCTGGAGCAAAGTCACCAGACAAAGTTCGTACTCAGGTCGCTGAAGAGGTATACCTTGCGACAGAGCCTACAAGTCCCAAGAGTAAGATTCCGGTAAAGATCAAAGAATCTGGCAAGGAAGGTGGTAAGACTACTGCGACGGAAACAGTCACAAGTAGAACGGTAGAAGGAAAAATACCGGAAGCGAAGCATGTCACTAGGATTATGGAAACAGCAGGTGAGAGAAGAATCGAAGATATGGACACAGAAACCTTCGAAGACACACGCACTCTGGATGACGGCACTGTGGTGAAGACAGTGAGAACCGTAAGGACAACTACCGGAGAGGTTGTAGAACCTAGAAGTATAGATGAGATGATGGCTCTGGAAGGTTTCTCAAAGACTAGAACCACAGTGAGAACCAGTACGGGGGAGGAGATGGACCCTAACAAGCTTGAAGAGTTATTGAGAGACGGTGGATATACCAAGAAGGTCGTTACGACTGTGACTTCCGGTGAAAAGATAGACCCATCGAAATTTGATGATCTAGTAAAATCTGGTGGCTTCACAAGGACAGTGACCACTGTAAAAACTAGCACCGGCGAGGAAGTCGATCCCCAAGAGTTCGACAAGCTTATGTCCAGCGGTGGCATCACGAAATCTGTAAGAACCATACAGAGCAGTACTGGGCAGGAAATAAGTTCAGAGAAATTCGATGAACTCATTAAGAGCGGTGGTTACAGAGTAACCACTGTAACATCAAGCACGGAAAATGACGTACCAACAGAGAAGTACGAAGATCTCCTGAAAGATGGCGCTGCTACTACCAGGATGGTCACTGTGATAAAGACTGAGAAAAGCGGTGGAGGCGATACCGAGAGTTATGAGAAATTTTTAACTGACCAAAGCAGCACAGGTCAAACCGTGGAGCCAGAAAAATTGAAAGACTTCTTCAAGGACGGTGACGTTGTATCGGACAAGGATGTAAAAAAAACCGTGAGAACGTTAAGGTCCGGTGGTGCTGGGGAACCTGAAGCGTGGACGGAAACTGTTGTAACTAAAAGATCCTCTGAAGGGAAACCGGAGACTTGGGAAACTACGACCACGACCAAGTCTGGTGATGGTAGATCTGAACAATGGGATACTCAATTCTCATTGGACACCTCACCAGGTTCTGGCAATGGTGATGTATACACTAAGAATGGTAACTCAAGGCACGAAATGAACAGCGACACTGATAGTGACAGTTCACCACAGCCAAGGAGAAGATCTCCAAGCAAGAGGAGAACTCTGGGCAGTTCTAGCGGATCGGATGTGGCACTGCATGAAGGGGCGGAGCTGTCCCCATTGGAGGACGACCAAGGTACCTCACTCACAGCTAACCTTCTAAGTAAGCAATGTACATACCCCGCTAACATGTTATTTATTATATTAACTCACGTGGGACTCACCAACATTTATAATAATAATTACTACTGTGTTAATCGTATCGCGACATGCTTGTATGTCTAGTTTAACAAATTTCAATAATTAACGCTTTTATTTTTATCGACAAGGAGACAGGAAATTGAGTTGTCTTGTTTGTGCGTCCTATGGCTTAATTCTTGGTTTATACTGCACATACTGTACAGGAAGCATTTTTACTTGAATGATAATGAATTTCACAACATTTTCATAACGAAGGAAAAAAAGCGTGACAGAATGCAATATTTTGGATTTTTATACTGTACGGCATCTCGAGTTGCGTTCAACTTGCACCATCTGCACCGTCGCTTATGAAGGACTTTGCTGTTGCGATGCAAGGTCCTTCATCCTTATCACGTTATTTCTTATCTCTGTGATATCATATGTATATTTTATATATTTTATCATTGCTCCTGTGTGAAAACACTTGCATGGAAAATTATATCATAAGGCTTAGGAATGATTATAGCATGGCATGATGGTAGCATGAGATTGTTATTGATTGTAGAATCCAAATTTTTAAATTGGTAGCGGTTTTGTATAGTTGGATAGGTTTTCTGTTTAGCTACCAGAAAAAAAAGCTTGTAATATTATAGTGTCTTTCTTCGTAATTGCTTCTCATTGAGAATAGATTTTTCGAAAATTATTGTAAAATCCCAAAATTAACCGTCATGCTGTATTCTCATTGAGTTTGCCATTTGAGAAATATACTGTAACGAGATCATTTCGCTTGATCGTTTCACGTGATTCACTTAAAAGTCTCTTGCTGTTAGACAATCATGGGCAGTACGTGTACCCAACGGTTTGCTGATCTGACAGACATGGTCTTGGAATCGTTTAATTATGGCTCTAGAAGATGATTAACTTTGTCGTTATTACATTCTCTAGCTAAGGGATGGAAAATAGTCATGCGAAGGGGAGCTTCTGGAATTTAGTTTATTCTCATCGAACCATTTAAGTGTGTAATCTTAAACCTCACTGTATTAATATAATGAAATAGCAGCGAAGGCATTATGATATTTATCACTGTATATAATTTAACTTCATAACAATATAAACACATAAAAATGTATAATCTAGTTACCATCAGTTATAAAATCTCCTTCTCGTACAGAAGCCCATGTTTCACAATTTCAAATAGAACGATACAGTGCAACAATGATTTTGATTCCTAATACTCAAGGTTCGATGGTCCCAAAGAAATTTAAAAATTGTATATTACAAAACTTACCGGTGACTGAAAGCCAAATAGCAAAATGATTTTGTTCCAAAATCTCTTAAGGGCACTATGCTATTTCTTTATACTAAGCACAGTAAATAAAACAGTAATGAGAATAACCAGTCAGCAGAAGAGCTGGAGTAATTTTAAAAATTTTATGGAAAGCATAATGTTTACGTGGCAGCAAAGAACAATTCGGTTGAGTTGGCCTGCTCCGGCGTGCAGAACAATCTGATAGGGATCAAGCCTAAGACGAGGACTAGTGGTAGAACCAGCTGTGTATGTTGGATGAGCCTGGCAGCCGCGGTGTTGGTCGCCCTGCTAGCACTATTTCTTGCTCTGGAGCCGCGTACTCTCCACCGCACCCTGTCCAGCCATGCCCCCAGGCAAGCTGGGTACGATTAACATACGATTAATTTTACTTAGGTATTTTTACATTCAATAATAATTATTCAAGCCAGGTGAAACGGATCAACTTACCTCCTGCCGCCCATTGCGTCTAATTTTTTTATTTTACCGCGTGTGTCCTAGAGGGTGATACTTACTTTTATTCATATTTATTTTTACGATTACTTAATACAAACGTCTCTTTAAGCGTAGGATCGCATTATTGCCTGACAGACTACTCTCTATAACGTTTCCTAAGCTAGACACGTGGTCAGGTTCCCTCGACGATTGGTAAATATTACCCACGTGTAACGCAGATTGGTTCCACTATATTGCAACGCTCGCATCGCACAAGAGACACAAGCTTTCTTTTTCTGAAAAAATGAAAAAATATAATTGATTTCCAATCAAATTAGTACATAGTTGGCATATTGCATGGTTTGATAACTTTTTTCCCGACCTTCGTACCCAGGTACATCGCATGATTATAGTCTGACGCGATTTCTTATACCTTATTAATAACGTCTCTTGACTTTTCTTTTCCTATTTTTTTTTCTTGGTAGAGTATCAGCACTTTATTAATAACTAGTGCTTGCATAATAAAAAGCTGCGTGTTACATAATGAACGTTTGTTGTTCGCTGCACGCCTTATAGTTTTCTAATCACCTTGGAGATGCCATTATTATTCTTGCTATTATTATTACAGTCCTTTAAGCCAAATTCTTCTAGTGCGTTTCTCAATCCTAGATATATCCTATAACAAATAAACATCTCAAGATAAAGCTAAAGTGTAGAGGGACCAACGATCATATTTCTTATAGGTATTATGTTAGGATTGTTAGGCGAATACTCATGTAAGTAAACTTTAATAATGATATAAAATAATAAACGTACGTGGACCCGATGTCACTGCGAAGTCCACGAAGGCAGATAAGTACACGAGTGACCATATTTGGACAAGCAAGGAATTTTACAATGATTCATATCTTTTATCTTTTTTTTTCCCGTTTTCGATACCTTTTTTCTTCTTTGCGAAAAGATTGCACCGATCAAACGTTATTTCTTACTTGTCCCTAGATTTGCATTACGTGTGGAGAAAATGTTTTGAAATTTTACCGAAAGCAAAATTTGTGCCAAATGAGAAAACCTCTGAGCTGTATAAAAGTGCCTGAATGTCTAATTTGTAGAATAGACTAATTCTACCCTGCAGTAATACGAAACGGTAACTGATCATTCGTCTAACAACACTAACCATTGTAGTTAGTACGCGCCCTCTGCCCCCGTCCTCCCATGAATCTTGATACTAGCTCGATTATATATATAATTATATATGCACTATATATATTTATATATATTTAAAAATAAATATCTTTCTTTTTTTTTCTTTTGTCGAGAAAAGTTCAATATTATATATATATACACATGTGTATATACGACTAACGGCTAAATGCTTTATTCAGTAGCTTATACGCGCTTTACACAAGCTTGCTGCGTGCAGCACAATTTGAAAAATAAAAAAAACCAGAACGTACTGTATTGTGTGGTACATTTTTATGGAAAAAAAAATTTATTTAAAGCAGAAATAGTTTTTTTCTGTTTTCTGAAATTTTCGGTATTCCATTCAGGCGCGTAAATTATTTCTAGTTTTCATTTGAAATTAGTATTGCGTCTATATGAAGAAACAATTTTGAATAAAATCTATATATGCTTGCTGATGCAAAAAGTAATTCATGTATTGTGTATGTGCGTTGAGGGGAAGAAAATTATTTAAAAAAATAAATCGGAGTAATTCGCCTAGATAGTTTATAGATAACCGAGAAAAGTAATTGCATTTAAAAATTGGCTACTTTGAGTGACAGTGCGTACTATCTGTATTTGTCGAGTGTCACACGGAGAGAATTTTCTAGTAAACATTGCTCTGAAATTCACGGTAAAAATTACCCATGAATCTAGCTAGTAACTCTGGGACGCGATGGTAAGAACCGTTTACTATATTAATTTCACTTTGAGGGGACTTACTTACATTTTGTGTCGTAAGGAGATGGCCCCTCAAAATAAAACTCATGTCGCGCTCGGAATATAGGTAAAATTTATACAAATCCATTAGAAAATTTATGTTAAATCTAGTAATTTCTCTGTTGATTTCCAATACGAGCATGAAATAACTGTTCTTCAGAGTAAAAATTGCGACTGGACATACATATTTTACTGGTTGGTTAGAACTACTTCCAATTTCAGTTGTCGTCATAAATTATAACATTCTTAGCATATTTTCCAGGTTTCAAAATTTGACCACACGCAGTTAAAAGTATTAGGTGCCCTATCTAAAATTTCTCTTTTTCGCAATAATATTGTACGAAATTCTACTTTGTCCGGGGTTTACCCTGCATTACATTGTAATTTTTACTGGAATATTCTCTCCGTGTAGCAATGTTGTGAATTTTTTTATATGTGTCTAGTAAAAATATTATACCCCTTGTTTGGGCATGATGTAAAATTGAGAGGGTATAATTCATTGATATATTTGTCTATTCAGTGATATATTTTGTTTGTCTGCGAGTTGATAGAACCCACAAAAAGAAAGTGAGACGACCAATTCACCATGTCTTCCTGATTACTTGGCTTCATTAACTTTTGTCTGTTACACAGAATCTGACTTTTTGCAAAACAACGAGCCATCCTTCATGGAAGCGACCACAATCGAGGTTGATCCTGATACACAAGAAAGGTATTTGATTGTTATAAATTGTAAGACTGCGTACCAACCTAATTTTGCTTGGCGAAAATTGGCTCGTGGTATACAGCAGTTTAAGAGCGTATCTTGGTGAAGAAAACAGTTGATTAATATCGAACAAACTTTTGTATTGCAGAATAACAAAGACCACGAGAACGGTGACAATGTCAGTACCTGTAGCAGGCAGTGCTGTCGGTGCTGGTACCGATGAGCTACGAGAATCCATGCAGAAGATGGTCGATCAGTTCATGACAGAAGAAAGAAGAGGCCAGTGAAGCATCCACGAGAATTAAATCCTATAATAGATACAATATTAAATTAATACATAAGGAAAGATACCTATGACATTCGATTATCTTATAAAAGAGAAAAAAGAAAGAGGACAAACATTTTGTGCGACAAACTGTTCCAAGCGCGTGATGCAGATTATATCTTTTGGCTATCCTGATATTGAGTATCCTCGAGCACCTTCAGGATTTCCTAAGAAGTGGAACAGGGTTACGTACCTAGTTACGTAATGACTTTGGCCTAGGCTTGAGAACTCTGTTATCATTTGGTTGCCTCACTTTGTGTTTGGTTTGCCGAACGTTTAACATTACGTATTGCTAGTACGACTAGCTTCCTGCTAGTCTTCACTATGCCCAGCCCGTCCATGTTTAGTGCTTTCCTTGTACGCGTTCAGTCAAGATAAGTAAAGGCAAGAAGAAAAATAGGAAAAACTTGTTTGTCATAAAGAATCGATAAAGAATGTTTGTCCTGTAACGAACAAATCAGATGATATTACTTGCGTTTGAATGAATAGATTAATAATAAGGAAGCGAACTGGATTATTAGAAATGGAGCTATATAAGATACGGTCATGATATATATATAAATTTTATCATTCAAACGTGATTATCTCAAGCAGTTGGATTCGATTGGTAAAAGAAGCGAAAATAAAGGAGAAAAATTTTAGTCGAATTATTACGCCTGTCCGACATGCATTGCTTGCTAGAAGAAAAAAAAAAAAAAAGAGTTAATACTTTCGTATTGTTAAGAAAATGATTCTATGAGCTTCGGCTTTTGGTGGCGAGATAATGAAAAATATGCTTCGTCGCTGCATAATGAAGATTCTAAAGTGAACGAATAGGAAAATGAAAATTCCGCAAGGCCCCGTCACACTCTAATCGCTCGCGGATTTAAGCACAATAATAATATTAATACGAGACTCTGAATACCGTTTTTTTTTAAATCTTCGGCGATCGCCGGCCTGCGGTTTTTCAGTTTCTTCGATCAGACGATACAATGTAAATTTGACTTATTTAAAGAATATTTCCTAACCATTTTTAATTGTGTACATTATCATTATTTTCTTAGCATAACTTATATACGAATATACTATATTGTACGGATTGTAATAATTACAAGAATTGTGACACGGTGAATATTTTATTTATATGGCGAAGGAAGCTACGACTGTTCTGAACCGTTGGTTTTTTTCGCATCGAACTTGTGAAATCTATTAAAAAATTCTAGTGCAACGTATTTTCTTTGTACAGAGGATTCAAGAAATGAAAATTAATCCTTGCAGGTGTATAATCAAAGACGTACGTACGTTTTATTCGTGGCTATGAGAAAATATGTTGCGCGATGGAATTTGAACGACTCGCAATTTGTCTTAGGCTAGGCGGCATAAGCTTTCAGTGTATAACACAATTTAAGGATGGCGACGAAAAGGAAATCGTATAATATATATTTAGAAATTCTCTAGCATAAAGATATTCTATTAATATATAATATAAATATATATTATATTGAAGGAAAGCAAAAAATATAACGAGTATACATCCAAGATTTATAAATTATTATCTATGTTATAATATTGTCTATTACACAGCATAAAATAGACTTGCCTAGAGCCCACCTGACCTAAGGACCAAAGGCACAATCACTTGCATGAAACGACTAAAATATTATACTGCTCCTATAATAATACTATGACATTTAGTATAATAATCTGCCTACAACCGCAGTGATACTGGCGTTTAAATGTGTTCAATTTTATGCAGGGTAAACCAAAACTGTTCTCTTCGTGTATCAATATTTCTCTCGGTCACAAACTTTTTATTGATACGCATCGAAAGATCAGGAACAATCTCGTTACTTTGCAAGAACCTTAATTTCAACCAGTATATTCGTTACAATACCTACTGTATTATTTAGATGCATTATCCAGGATGCATCTTCCAATTTTAATAGACTCCATAACGGTTTCAATAGCGGAATTACCCTGTATCGAGAATAGCATTATGGCATTCTAGACGTAGGCTTTTCAATCGCTTATAGACTCCAAGACGATGATTCAGCAAACATTAAATTACCAGTATCACTCCAGCACAGCTCACAATTTTCGTAATTTTTGTACGATTTAGTTGAGGTTTTCGTGGTGACCACAACATTGCTACTATACGGGAAGCAGCTCTCTTCTCTGTTTTACGCTAAAGAGAAAAAAGAAACTCAGCCGGATATATTGAAACGGTGCCGTGTCACGTTAATATACAGGAGAAATCAATGGAATACTGTACTATTATGTGATAGAGCTATCGATGACAGCATAATAAATAAAATATTATGTTACCTCTGAACCTACACTTTGCACTTGGCGATGGAGTCATTGTTGATCACAGAAATGACACAGGAATCAAGAATTAACCAGTCACATGGCAGCATGATCTATTTCAGTTCTTGAGAATATGTGAAAGTCATTTTTCATACTGAACAGGAAAATTAGGGAGGAATTCAGAACGCTAATAATACGTATCTAAAGATCCGTAGTGAATTTGACTATTTTTTATTATTGTTTCTCTAAACGTACAAGTAAGATTGAACAAATTTTCTACCTAGTTGTTGAAACTGATAAGACCTAATTAGATAGTAATACAACGATTACCTTGACCATATCAGCATATTTGCTTTTACATTGAAACCAAATTAGCGACTGGATATTTCATATAAAGTTGGCTCATCGGAGACGACCAAATTTTATATAAGACAGATGAATGATATTTTGACATGATATCTCGAATAACCGACACACAGTTCATGTTATGGTTTAACGAATGCGCTGTTAGGTCAACTTCGAATTGCGTATAAGAATTATTTATGGCGCATAATGAGTCATCTTTGTATTTAACAGTTTCGCTGCATCGACAGAGTTCCAGCAACATAGATCTCGAAACATATCTTGCCGTAGGGGACCAATCTTCAAGTATTTATTTGCATATAAATTGCTGGTTCTATAAGCTGCGAAATAATTTAGCATAAATGTAACTTTAAAATTGATCCCCATATATCTATTGTATCGCACTCACAATTGATCTATTGCATAGGTTTCTTTTTATAGACATTTTGATCTTTTTTCCCATTCTATGATAGTTATACGATTCTTCCTAAGTATATGCTTTTCTTTTTTCGGTATTTATCTAAATTACTTTTCTGTAAACAAACGAATGAATTACATCGATTCCGGAATAAAAAGTTCACATAAAAAATTCACATACTCAAACTAATGTTACACATATATATATTCATATCTTATACGAAATTATCGTCACATTGTCGAAATTATTATAACAATGATCCTAGGCGCTATATTTCGCATCACACAGAGATCAACTGATTTGAAATTATTGAAAGTATATCAAGATTTTTCTTTTGTCTTACGCGTCCTGAAATTAAGTGTAATTACAGACAAGAACACAACGTGGATCAAAAACGTGGTGGTTTATTTATAGGTACAAGCAATCAGTTACTCATTAGACGCAAACACGATGCTTGGACTGTGATATAGATGTTTGTTTCTCACCAATTTCGCAGATGCCCTCATTCTATATTTGACGCCCCATTGTAGCACCTTTTATAATTTGGCTCATCAGATCTGTTAAAATGAATATTATCACAATTTAGTAATTTTCCAAATTTATCCCCAAATACCAAGAAAGTATTAACTGATCGACGAAGATGGATAGATCATCATGAATGTTTTTTTTTCACAATTTTCCAAATAATGTATCATTTGTACTTACGTTGTCAACATCATCCTCGTCGTCATCACTGATTTCATCACCGAATTCAATGTCTTCGTCGAAACCATCCTCAACAAAGGTGACAGTATCGTTGATACGTACTGAAACAAAGAAGCAGACAGATACAAGGATTAGAATTGCATGTAAACGTTGCAATAATAATAAATGTTGTAATAAATTCACTGTACACACACATAAGAAAATATACTCACCAGTTTCAGGGAATTCTCCATATGTTTTCAAGTTACGTGCTTCGTCAGATGTGTATTTCAAGATAACATCTGCTTTTGCATCCTGATAATCACGCAGACCAATCAAAATTATATCACCTTGATTAATCCACACTTTTTTACGGAGTTTTCCTCGGATATGACATAATCGTTTGACACCATCAAAGCACATAGCTTCTAGCCTACCATTTCCCAACATTTTGGTGACTTGTGCATATTCTGTGAAAACAAGGATATTTTTTAGAATCAAACAAAATGAAAACCAGTTTACCTTCTCGTGCGAATTAAATTACTTAGTCAGATTTTACTTTAGCTGTGACGCACTTTCGCTATGGCATTTACATGCTACTGAAGTAACTCACCTTGGCCATCTTCCTTGAAAACCAATTCTCTCTTTTCAGTTTCATTCTCGTTCTTTCCTCTTCTTCTGTTTTTACCTCCCTTTCCTAAAAGTAAGCGATGAAATTTTAAATTGCCATTAAGAAAAATTGCGCAGGGAATCAATATTACGAAAGCTGGACGTTGCATCGACAATTTTGAGAGCAAGGTTGACATTGGCAGGTTAGGCCAAACTAACCACATTGCATGGCAGATCGCAATGATCATTCAAATTATTAAATATTCGCATTTTCAAACGTTTCTATGTTAAATAAATCATGCAAATATCAAAAGTTATTCAATTACCTTTATTCTTCGGCATGCTGAATTACTTGGGTGCTACTGGGCCGTGATTTCACAAGTATTTCACTGAACGAAAATGAAAAGAGAACTACAGCACCATGCCAAACCCCCACAAGAGGAAGATTAATGACGAATATAAAGTAGAGAAAGAACTGACTAAATTACTTTTATATACTTGGTATTAACGTAGAAAATGAGTTAACGATTATTTTAATTATTCCTTCTGATATTAAACGCATTGAATATTTTTATTATGGATAATTTAGGGAATGCAATTGACTCCATTTTCAAAAACGCGACGACTACTCAGAAAGCGGGAATATTCAAAATTGAAGACATAAAATTACCGTAATCCTGCAATAGTATACGAGATAACTTCAAAATTCCTCCTTTTTATATACAAAATACAAATTTACATTGCAATTGTTTTTATTACATGTCGTAAAACAATTGAAGAACGTATACTAATATTTAAATTGTAAACGTAGATGGCCAAATTAACAATAGACGTTACCACACCATTTTCATACGAATGATACCATATGATGGTATACAGTATCATACGAATTTATAATAATTTAGACTCTGGTAATACGAATAGACTCGATATGCCCATGTATTCTGTACCTCGCAATTCTGATTTATATAATAAATATCTATATATTGCATTTAAACGATACAGTCCATTTGCGGGTGTCGTGTCGTATTTACCTCCTCAGTTAGCGCTCTAGGTTAGTTATTTTTCAATAAAAATAAAGAAAATTACGTAAAGGTAAAAGATGAATATTTTTTCGAACTCTGTCCAATGAGTATATGGTTCTACATATTTATATTACCAAATGTGCAATTTATCAATATCCTGAATAAACCATTTTCATGAGCCAATCAGAATAACCTTAAGTAAACTGATTCTGATTGGTTTATAAGGAATTATTATCGGCCATGTTGAAGTGAGATTACTCCTGGAGAGCACGTCTTTGGCAGTACTAGTAGTGCACGGCAGTACCTAATCAGTCGAATCCAGTCGAACTTGCCACAGCAAAAGGTGAAAGACGATTGCGAGTACCAGCATATAGAACTTCATAATTTCTTTTAAAAACACCTTATCTTGGTAAGTAAAGTCCTTTCAAAGTATACCAAACGTTAACGGTTTTCCATTGGGATATTGTTTTTACCGAACGTAAGGTTTTAGAGCCGCTTCAGATTGAAAGCGATGCTTAAAAGAAATGGAGTGCCAAATAAATATTAATAATTTTTTTTCTTCTATGGCTTGTGCCCATACTTTTGTTGGCTGTTGTATACGATCGATTAAGGTTTAACTTTGCTGAAATTGATCCTCAGTAACATTCGATTGCAGCTTTGTACTTTCATGAAATCTGTATCTTCAATAAAATTAACCATTGATGTCCAACGTCCTGGCAGAAACTGACCTTGACTTCTGTAATCCTTTTGCTTTTACTCTTATTCTCACCTCTTCTTATTAAAGGCCAACTATCAGTTTGCAATTTGGAAGCGTAATGTTTTATAGAAAAATAATGAAAAAATATTTCGAAGGAAACAAAGCACTGATTTAGGATTTATATTTTCCACGTCATTTTCGTGATTGAAGGTAATAATAGATGTGCAATAGGATGACCGTCGTGTGCAGATGTTTCTAGAAACAGGCACAGAACAAAGGAGATTCATTTCTGTCGTCTATGACTTGCACGTTAATCCTTCGATACACAACTTTTTCACTATCTTTTATACCTGAGTAAGAATTCGCATTAGCCGTTTTCAGATTCTCAAATTTTTACTTCAAAGTGACCAATTTCAATTTATTAGGATTGCTTTTTGACTCTCCGCCGGGCGCCCCTCAAAAACTCCTTAGATCAGTCGCGGTGTGCGGGAGAGGCTCATTTCCGAAAATCGTGTATGAAATCTATAATAAACTATTTTATGCTAAAAATCAAAACTAATTACCTTCGCAGGGATGTATTCAAAAGAAATATTTAAAGAAATACTAAAAAGCAGTTATTATTTATAACAAAGTCAAAATCAAAAGATGAAATTTAAAAGGGTGGCAAACTGAAAAGTGATCGCTGTGCTTGAGTCCCCAGCCGCGCCCGACGGACAGTTAAAAGCGGTTTCTACCTTATACGCCTAGATAGTTGAGTAATCTTCAAAAATAATAAAATAAAAAACTAATAAAGATGGATGAACGAAATTTGGCATATGTAGTTGCATATGTTTAAACTTTACTCAGGTACAATCATCTGAAATTAAAAAATTGAGCGGGATTATCATCAGGAAACATTAATGCGTAGAATACACTAGAATTAAGCCCTTCACACACAAAATTACTACGTAAAGACGTTACGTTATTTTTTGTGTGAAAGCTTTATAAAAAATGTTTGAAAACTTGTTTTTATAATTAAAAAAAAAAAAGATTGCGGAGAAATGACTTTTTCAAATATCTAATCTGACAGCTATGGTGATTGTCAGTTAACATTAATTTTTCCAGATAGTAAAGTACTTACGATTTTTCTAGCAATGGGTTAGTAACCAGAAATAAACAAGCTTATCAGTAAAATGGCGCAACAGCACTGCTTATAAGTTGTGTAGACAAATATACGGAGAATTATGTGCATATATTTGCTTTCTCCGCTTTTCTTCGACCACGCTTTGTTATCTGCGTTATAATAGCGTTCATATTGATAACAGGCTTGTCATAATATTTTTTCCATCAACTTCTATTTTTTTACTGCTGTATGAGATTAATTTTATGCTGGATGACATTTAGAAATTGTATTTTATTTATTATAGAAAAGATGCCTACCTACAAAGTCACCTATTTTCCGGTTAAGGCTCTGGGTGAGCCTATTCGCTTTCTTTTGAGCTATGGTGGCGTCGAGTTTATTGATGACCGTTTTGATAAAGAGAATTGGCCTGCTTTGAAACCTAGTAAGTATTGCTAATCTTACGAACGTTCTTTAGTCAGTTTAAGAAATATTCTTGAATAGTAAGCATTGTTTGCCCAGGACAATAGGATTTATTCATCATAACTTAACAGAGTTGATAAATCAATGACTCGATTGTGTTGCCTGGTACCATATGCTATTCTTTATGATGGTGTGCGTTGAATGTTTATAAATTTCATAGTTTTGACATCCTTTTTCTCATATAACTTTGGACTAGTATGTATTTTTACTTTCTTTATTTTATCTTACAGCCATGCCATTTGGCCAAGTTCCAGTGCTAGAAGTTGATGGTAAAAAGATTAATCAATCCATTGCCATTTGTCGCTACCTTGCCAAGCAGTTTGGTCTGGCTGGCAAAGACGATTGGCAGAATTTAGAAATTGATGTAGCTGTTGATAATATTAATGATCTTCGAACAAGTAAGTAAAAATGTAGCTCACTATCTCCTCAATGTATTGATATCATAATAACTGTTAAGTTGAAATCAGTTGCGTAATTATCCACCAATCCTGCTTGTTATATTGAAGCAATAGTAGCACAATACCACTATATGATTTAATATATTGCATTACACAGATCTACAGAAAATTATCTCCTAGGGGTAATTCTTTAAACAATCAACAATTTTTAATCTAATCTTGACTTATCAGAATGAATTGCACATTTTAAATATTACAGTTTCTTACAAATAGCTTTTTGTTATCAGCTGATAAATCAATGTGCATATAGTCAGGATTATTATAACTTTCTGATGAACAGTTTTAGTATTCCTTTATCTTAGCTGTGATATAACATTATCACAACTCTTTTTTCTTTTAGAACTTGGAGCTGCTCACTACGAGACGAATGAGGAAGCTAAAAAAGAGAAACGCAAGGTCGCAGATGAAGTGGTTCCATTTTATCTGGAGCGTCTTGACGCTCAGGTGAAGAAAAATGGCGGATATTTCGTCGGTGGTTCCCTCACTTGGGCTGACATCTATTTTGTTGCACTCCTGGATTATTTAAATTTCATGGCCAAATACGACTTGGTTGAAAAGTACCCGAACCTTAAACAATTGAAAGAAAAAGTTTTGGCCATTCCAAGCATCAAGGCATGGGTGGATAAGCGTCCTGATTCTGAATGTTGAGCCTTCAAGTGATGAACAAAAGAATATCACATTTCATTGAATACATTTTTTTCTGATTTATAATGTTAGAACATAGAACCTTAGTTTTTATAATGGCCCGCAAATGCTTGTTATGTAATGAAATATATATTTTACTAAGAGCACTAATAAGAAAAGTGATTGTATTCACGAAACATGTCACTCTATATTCTGTGACAATTCAAATATTAGTGTTATAGTTTTAAGCATTATTAAGCAGTGAATTCCAAAATTGATATTTTAATAAATAATGGATTACTCATTATTTTCTTGCTTTTGTTTTAAAGTAGAAAAGGGTTTAATTCGTATTACCTATTACCCAAATTCTACCATTCTGTTTTACCGATTGCGTCGTGAATACTGAATTTATAATTATCGACGTTGAAAGTTAATAATAACAGACCACGAGGTAAGATTTAGGAAGGAGATCCCTCTTTCCCGGCTGGCTCCAAAAAGTAGGCCAATTTTCAGATCCCACATGTGTTATATATTTATGCACTAGTAATCTGTATGTCTATATACCACTTAATTTTTCTATTATTCTATTCCGGGGGAAGGACGTCTGATGCAACATTCACACACAGTTGGTTTTCTTCATAAGCATCTAGTCTGTGGTTGTGGCCAGTGGAAAAAAAACAATAATGAAATGGACTCGTCCGTAAGTTCATAAAGAATAAAACTATGAAAAGGAAATATATTTAAAGTCATTCGAAAAGAATACACGCGTTATCGTGATGAAAATGGATTTGTGGAATATTCGTGAGTGACGAAACATGAGAAGAAGAGATATTTTCGTTGTCAGAAAGGTTTGTTAGAAAAGTGTCACTGTTTTGGAGATGTAAATAGAAATCATATGATCTGTCAAGAACTGTCACTAATAGCAATTACGCTTTGTTGTTTGTAACTCATAATGTTTTTATTCATGAAAATCATTTGACGCCTTTAATTGGCACGCAAGTATGTACAGAGGAAAGATATTGGTGCTGTTTTATGAAATTTGAAATTTTGTTTTTATTGATTTATAGACTGAGCGATATTGACGAATAAATATTTTATAGGAAATCATGTAACGTGTGTCATACCATGGCAACCGCAACGGAAGATATAATATGTGGCAGTTTTGTGTTTTATAACAACTTTGACTCTGCCAATTTAGCCAAGGTTGAACAGGTCAAAAGAAGCGAGACAACTGACAATGGTAATATAACATGTTCTTGAATATATGTAAATTACTATGACTTATAACTATTATGTTTTTAAGATGGTTGCGAGAATGAGGGTAAATCCTGTAAAAGTGCAGATTCCGAAGAAGCACCGGACTTTGAGTTTAATGTGTGGACTAAGCACGATTGCCATGGAACTGAATTTCAAAATTCCAACAGGACCTGGTTTCATTTTGGCGTCAAAGCAAGTGTGCAGGGTGCTTATGTTAAGATCAATGTGGTCAATCTTAATAAACAGGTGAAAATGTTTAGTCAGGGTATGTGTCCGGTATACAAAACCATACCAGGTCATCCTCAGTGGGAAAGAATACGAGAGAAGCCTACCTACAGTGTACATATCTAATTTTATTTGCTATAAGTTTCATGTTATTTAAACGTTTAATCTTCATGAGAATTTAAATTATAGTTGGATCACAAAGGTAGTGAATTCACACTATCGTTTGTGTACCGCACATCTGAAAATCCTAAGGCCATCACTTACATCGCTTTCACCTATCCATTTACGTACACTGATCTTCAACAATATTTGAAAAAGATTGGTACCAAAATGATTAAAAAAAATACAGTCACTGCGGATGATATCTATTATCATAGAGAGTGTGCTACCACGTCATTGGAAGGACGCAGACTGGACCTGCTCACTATCAGCTCGCATCACAACATATCCACGGAGAGAGAGGACAGGCTGAAAAATATGTTTCCAGAAAAGAACGAGGAGAGGCCTTTTAAGTTTAAGGGAAAGAAGGTTCGTTTATTTGTTTAAATAATATCCGTAACAAAATATTCTTAACTAGTAAGCAATCATCATTAAACATTTATTTGTAGGTCATCTTTGTAAGCGCACGGGTCCATCCAGGCGAGACGCCTTCAAGTTTTGTTTTTAACGGTTTCCTCAACTTCCTACTGACTCAAGATGATCCAATGGCGATCAATCTACGTCGTCTATATGTGTTCAAAATGATTCCGATGCTCAACCCTGATGGTGTGGTCAGAGGTCATTATCGGATGGATACAAGGGGTGTGAACTTAAATAGAGTGTATCTTAATCCTTCAGTAAAGAATCACCCGACAATATATGCTGCAAGAGCTTTAATCAGGTAATTTACAATACTTGCAAACTTTTAAGTTACGACTACTGATCACTTCCTTACCTATCTTCTAGATACTATCATTACTGTTATGAGTTACCAGACGAAATGGAATCAGAAAAAGAATTTGAAAGCATTAGCTTAGACGTGAACAGTGATAGTGCATCAGATATAAATGAATCTTTACTAAACGTAATTAGAGATACAACAAATAAGCTACTCCAACAGGTAATTGTAAAAAAGTTTAATACGCAATCTATATATAAGCAGCCAGTTCTTTCCCAAAATCTAAATCCAAATTTGGTTTCTCGGTTTGCAACAGGTGACGTCAATGACGCTTGATGAAAAAAACATAGGCGAATCAGAATCCAAACGCACTTGCGAATCTTCCAAAGGAATTACAAAAATTAATCTACACGGTAAGTTTTTCCAAGAGTGACAGCAGTACATTCGTTCAATATCCTTCTATAAATTAGCATCGATAAATTCATTACCCTATTATACTTCCTTTTGCAACTAATATCAAATTTTTCAATTGATCGATCTTTGCAATATCAAATCCAGTCATTATCCGACATTGCTTACTCTTTCGCATAGCAGAAGGTGAAAACCTTCCTCGTACCGCAGAACAAAGCTACGAAAATTCAGCAACGGATGCATGCAACAAAAAAGATTCTACTGCAGTCCGACAAGTAAAAGTGCAACCTGAAGATTCTGGACTGTTCTTATACATTGACCTACATGGTCACGCCTCGAAGAAGGGCGTCTTCATGTACGGAAACTATTTCGATGACCCTGAAGACACAATAATGTGTATGTTACTGCCGAAATTGATGTCTATCAATAATCCTAATTTTCACTTCACTTCCTGCAACTTTGCTGAAAGAAATATGTATCTTATGTAAGTAATTGTCCCACTGTAATAAAAACCTGGGAAGTCTACCTTCCATAGAAGACTTAACAAATTATTTTTCTGATTTGTGCAGTGACAAGCGTGACGGCATGTCACGTGAAGGATCAGGTCGAGTGGCGGTACATAAATTGACAGGACTTGTTCGCAGCTACACTTTAGAGTGTAATTACAATTCTGGAAGACTGGTCAATTCCATACCAGCAAAGATTCGTGATGGATCTAATAAAAATCAGGCGCATATGTTCGTCCCACCTAAATATACACCAGCAGTGTTCGAAGAGGTAAAATCATTGATCGGTTGTTGCAGTTTATCAACGAACACAATATTGTATTACTTTTTACAAGTACTAATCTTTCACTTTGTGACTCCATACAGGTTGGCGCAGCACTAGGTCCATCGATTCTTGATATGACGAATAATAATCCAAACAGCCGACTACCCAATAGCCAATATCGTTCACTGAGAGGCGTAAGAACTTACTTGAAATTAACGTACGTGAACAATTTTACAGCTTCGTTCAACAAGCCGCTAAATAAGGTAAATCCAAACGCAGAGAATGACAATGACGTTATAGAGACTGAGATAAGACAGTGTGTCGTCTCTTAATTTACGTCATGTGTTGCTGTAACGTTTGTGTTTGTTCGTGCAATTGTGCCAAGGAGCATAATCAATTGAGCTAAAACGTAAAGTGGCTTTACGTTATGACTGCGAAAGTGGGAGAGAGATTTTATTTCTACATTATTTTTTCCTATCCACTTGGTAGGCACAACCGACATACATATATGTCACAAACATTAAAAGGCTTAAACTCATAAATTCATTGCAGTAGAAAATACCATCGACACTCTGCATAAGTTATTTTCATTATTTCTAAGTTCCTCTTCAAGCTTGGAAGCCATACTTGAGCTTGCATTTTTTTTATAAACGGGAAATCAGGGCGGCAGTCCCATGGCAAATCATTAATTTACAACTAACCTACATCCCGTGCTTTTAGTACAAGCTATTGGATTAGATCTCTAGTGACGTTAAGTTATCTTAATCCAATCAATTAATTTATTTATTTCAGTCGACTGGCATGACAATAATATTTTCATATTATTTTCTCTTAATAGACAATTTTGCAAAACGAACAGCTAATCAATACGTACGCTCCTCGTAGGTATGACCGTCTTTCCGTTTATTCCTAATTCTAACAATTCCATAAGTTCGTCGTTTTGCAAAGAAATATTTCCACGTACTTTTTCATTTTACTCGTCCATCTTGACTCTTTTATACGATCTTTGTATATTAGAACCTATCCTGTGTTTTTATACGATTTAGATTTACCAAAGACGAATGTTGTCGCTTGACTGTCGGCTTTTCTTAGCCAATCGTTGCAACGTACAGTAGAACCTTGATCGTTCGAGGTATTGTGTACCGAACCGAGTTTGGATAATCGAAAAACTTCGATAATATGGATTCAATTTTTTCGTGAAATAACATTTTATGCAATTAGGCACGAGTAATCGTTGTCTACTGTAAATGTGCCACTGGATGCATGTGGCACACTTGTCAATGTACGTTTCGATAAGCTTTGGATAATACGAGCTACTAGCTGCTGCAGTTTTAACGATACAGAGTCAGGCGAATTCGATGCCAGCTCGAATAATGACGAATTTCATAAATGCATGCTCGAATAAATCCGGGTTCTACTGCATTAGAGTATAGAGATAGCTACAAGCAATGCAAGTTTATTCAGAACTGCATTTTAGTCATATTTGTTTCTTTTTGTGTTGCCATTTCAAACGCAAAACAAGAAATAAGAAAAAAAAAGTATCAATGAGTTATTGCGATTGATAGTCATATCTTTATGTAATTAACGATGTCCATTTCTTTAGCGAAAAACAGCGTAATGATATGTGTCGTCAATGAGTTATGTCGCTGGGTGATGGGGACTTGTTCAGCTAGGACATGCCGATCCAAGAGAACAAAACAGAAAAACCTTAGCAAATCTCTGTATCATAAGAAATAAATTCTAATTCAGTGTGAGCGTTCATAGAAATTGTTGGGTCTGTTAAAGCTGTTTGGAAATGAATCGTTGTGTGACATAGAAAATGGAAAAGATTGGGTCTCTAACGAATGAGACTGGAATTGGATGCCGATTCATTAGAATCAAATTGATGATAGACATTTAACAATAATGGACTTGAACAGTATTACCTTTTTGTATTTTTTTTTCCTATTTACAACCAAAATCTTGATCTTTCTCGAACTTTCGTTACGTTGCTTTTAATTCATTCTTTGTATTTATTGATTATACGATTACCATCCTTTTGCTCGTATCATTCTTCAATTTCACACGGTATCCAATTCTTGAATTTTCTTTATGAATCAAAGGTTTTCACGTACACCCTTCTGCTTTTCAGAATTCAATTAGGTAACTTTCAAGGCTGACGGTAAATTTCCACTTTGTAGAGTACAACTTATACAATCAATGTACTGCGTTTTACAATGTACCGTTTTATATCTATATCTGTGTTAATAAATTTAAAGTTTATTCGTACGCATTTATTTGCTTTAATTTTATTTTGCACCCGCTTGTCCTAACTGGTCCCAATGTTATACCGGCTCGGTTTCAAAGACACGAAAGAAAAATCAAGCTACCCTGATGTACAAAATTAAAAATCATTTTTTCTTGAAGCAGGCTACATAATGTTCTCTGCTTTACATTCATCATGTCATTTATACGTAGCAACTAACGCGAGCTTATTTGCGATATCTTATATCCGCTTATTATTTGATGTTACAAATATTCTCTGTATACATTGCAGTGCAGGTAATTTTTATGAAGCGATTATTATATTTATTTCTTTGTAATTACTATAAATATATTCACAAGAGTTTGTCTCGCCATCGTAATCAATCATTGGAAATATACAGGAATCTCTCTCTCACAAATTTCTTCATAAAATCAATGTGTTCAGTGTTATTAAATATAAATCAATGTTTGTCCTAGACCGAATGTACAGTCGTCTTGTTAGGATCCAAAAAAAATCGTGTTTCTGTCTGCAGAATGCTGCTACAACTACAGCACAGGATACAGTACTGGTTGAAGCACTTGGACCAAAACTGGGTTGTGTTCCTGAGGATGACGGAAGCAACTTGTCCAGGAGTGAATTGAACCCTGTTAAGAGGACAAGTAAAGCACGTCGGGCAACGAGTCTTTACACAGTTGTAAAGAGGATCAAGAGCACTAAGAAGCCAAAGCAGATTGTTAATTCGAAAACTTCAAAGAGTCAGGCTGACAACAGTATGGAGACCATAGCCATGGTAGTTCCTGGGATAGGCATTAAGAAGAAATTATTTAAATCCCCAGATTATTATCCTGCTGCGACAAGGAATCTTGGGAATATTAGATCTGTTTTCCCAGCTCCATTGAAGTGGCATAAGCATTCTGGAAGAAAATTGGCTCTTAATAATGTTATTAAAAAAACTATACAAACTGAGCAAACAAGCATCGTTAAACAGGGTACTAAAAGATTGAAGGTAGTGTCTCCTAAACTTTCAAAAACTCGTCCAGAGATTGGAGAATCATCGAAGGCATCCAATTTGGAGAAAACAACATCCAAAGTATCATCGAAAGCTTTGTTCTTGTGCAACAAGCAAAATGCAAAGAGTGCTTTCGGCAGGGCCAGAAAGCAATGCATGAAGATCGAACAGACAAAATCAAAGAAGTCTTCCAAGATTAAAGCAAAGAGTTTAAACCAATTGGTCAATGATAAATCATTGAACCATGATCTGGCTAGATCAGAAATCATTGATTGAGATCTGGATTTAAGGAACTTCACACAAGTTCGTTTTTAATATTTAATGGGAATTATTATAAAATTACTTGTTCCTCACATTGTTCTATGTGTCAATAACATCTGAGATGTAATCACTGACGTTTCTATTTATATTGAAAATTAGACGGATTTTGATAATCGGATTAGCTATGTATTAACGTATATATATACATATACACTTCTCAGAGAAATGGAGCAACGCTCATCGTTTTTTACCGGAATTACGTATATTCCCAACAAAGCTAGAATAATCAATAAAACCACAATCCCGTTGGAATTATATTTATTTGATCTCAAAGCAGACATCTTGTTACCGAAACTATTTCTACAAACGCCAAGCTATATGGTCCATTTGTTACATTGTATCGAGTTTAATATAATATATATTACATACAAAAGCTATATACTATTTCCAAGAGTGGAAAACGCATATAACGAAAGTTTCATACACACTGCTCGCTGTATAAAAATAAATTTCTTAAATACAATATACATCCAATAAAAAACAATATTAATACATATTTGGGTCGTGACACGAGTTCAGTTTGAGGAGCCATCTCTCCGACGACTCAAATTGCAAATAAGTCCCCTCAAAGTGAAACTGTGGTCGGGACCCGACTATAGTTTCCTTTAATAATTCCTAATTAATGCAATCATGTCTCCCAACTCTCATACATATATGTTCCACATATACACAAGCTCTGAAAGAAAAGACTAGAACTAACTATCAAAAGAACTACAATAAATTATTATTAAATACACGTAAGAAAATTCTACTAAATACTATTATCAATCACAAGTATATAAAATCTTGTAATAAGTTATAGTTTATAACGGCAAAAGTTGTTGCCTTTGTTAATTTGTGTAGAATTTTTTCCGCCATGGTATGTCTTTACTTCTTTCGATTATGTCACTGTCTCAATTACAACACACACTCCAACGATCAGTAAACGCATAATGAAATTTAGAAGCACAAGGTACCGAGCAGCTGAAACCACTATAGTATAAAATATAGTCTGGTCGACCCCACTCCTCTCTTTCATGGCAAAGCAGTGAATCAGGTCTGTCATACGTAGAAGCCATTTCAAACGGCATCGGTTAGTCGACACTAGCGCAGGCAGGTTTCTCATTTCACCTGAGAAACAGTGAAAACAGGTGTTTATTACGTTAACTCATTTGTGAATTCAACCTGGAAAATATTACGTACCTTTTCGAATTTTATAATGGAGGCCAACATCGGGTACAAGTGGTTTACGCTCGTCGCGCTTCTTACACTTTATTTTGAACCAGGTAAGTCCTTACCTGGGTCGGTTCACCACATTCATTTTATGGAATGTGAGTTCCCCTCATGGTATAGTAAGGGCGTCACTGTCACGAAACGGAAGAAGCGTCTGGGCGGGGCATTATCATTTTTGTATTGTTAAATTCTCGTTTCATTTATTATTTTTGTTTTCCTTTTACAATTTTTTCATTAGACGCATCGAGAGCGCGTGCCATGTTCACTCTTAACTGAAGTACTGAGATTAACCATTGGACTGCGCCTTGAGAATTTGTTATACAGAAGTCACGGTATTGTTGTTGTAACAGAAAAGATGTTGAAAAGGCATTTAAAAAAAAATGTTAATCAGTCTTGTTCATGACGAATATGGTTTACTGTTTGCAATACATTTTCCATCGAGTGTATAGCTCTTTTATTCAAAATTATGATAACTTTTGACCTCCATATAATCCAACTGATAACACTTCAATATTCAACTGTACGTAGTTAAAACTGACAGCATCTGCTGGTTCACTTCAACGTCTCATTAAACTATTATAAAGTCGACTTGCGATACTTGGAGAACATGCATCGTGCAGAATCTAAAATTTCCTTTGAACTGATAAAGACAGGAATTAAATTGGATCCCTGGAATTATAAATGGTATGAAAAAAAATTAGATTAACATTGTTTCTCACTGAGAATAATCTATTAACGTCATATTATTCTCTGTTGACTACATTGATAACAAAGATGCTCAGTCGATTGAAATAGCCCATGGCAATTTCGATTTTGCATTATCTGTCTATTCACACGAGAGTGAATTCGGACATGCGGCTATGCCAGAATATCGATAATCAACGTCACTCACGAAATCATCCGTATCATTTGTCATCCACGATGATTCTTATTGAATTTTAATTTATCCCTTTAGCCAAAAGTATCGAGTGTTACCAGTGCACCAGTACCAGCAGTGTCGAACCTTTTCAGTGCAATGAATTTTTATCAAGCGACATCGACATAAAGCCGAAACCCTGCGATAACATTTATGACGCTCAATACTGCGTTAAAGTCGTCGGCCGTTTGGAGGGTAAATGAAACTTAAATTACGTGACAGAGAAATAAGAAATGGACGACTAATAAAATTTCTAACGAGAATCATTAACTGCAATCAAGCGCTATTGGTTTCAGGATCACATATGGGATGCTTAAAAATTAATTAACCTCTTTCCCACACGCATTTCCCTAAGCATTATAAAACTAATCCTACATTATAAAACTATCCTAAACCCGTTACTAAACGTGTCAATTAATATGCTTTCGCTCTTTATAACGGAGTGCTGCCTCTTGAATGCTACCAGTGCACAACAGCCGACGAATGGAAATGCACGGACGGTGATTTGACCGTAGAAGCGCTTCAGCCACAAAATTGCAGCCACATCTTCGAGGCTAAATACTGCATCAAGACTGTGGGGAGATTTGGAGGTCAATTAATAAAGATAGGAGTGATTTGTAGTCTTAAAATTTCTTCCAAGTCATTTTGCATCATAAAATCCTCATGCATGCTTACTGACCTAGTGTAATAAAATATTATTTCTCTCTCTCGTTGGATCGGCTTGGCTACACTAACATTTCAGGATCTTCCTCGACTTCGCTGTTGTAACATTGCGTATGTCTTGTACTTACAGATGGAATTGGTACCAAGCGATTTTGTTCATCCAAAGATCGAGGAAATTCCTGCGAATACGTGCGTCAACCTGGAGACAAGCTTACGTATCGCACGTGCATCTTTACCTGTACCGGTGACGGTTGTAATCCGGCTTCCGGTCTCCTTCCCAGCATACTGACGATTATATCCGGTTTGCTGATCACCCTCAGATTCTTATTCCATAGATAGAATTGTGACTGAGATGGAAACCGTTGGTACGGTTACTAAATGTGTTTGATAGACCGCCATTGGTATACACGTTAAACGTGATCTTCTAGATGACTGTTACCAAATAGAATCTCATTTGCCTTTATCATTTTGTTACATGATGACCTTTGTGCACTTTTTGTACCACAGGGTATTTACGAGTCTGATGTATCTTTGTGAATTGCCAGGAAAATCGTAGGACCACGTAGAAATAATTATTCTTATGAGACACATAATATAAGTGACCTGAGAGAGCTGAAAGTTATTTCATAAGGATACACACTGTCCAGTAAAATGTAATTACGTGATATTTAATAGAACAAAGATCATGAATCTGTCTGATGTAGGCTCTTGCTTTTTGTATATCTACTTTTACACGTTACATCGTAGTGTACTCATAAGGAATAGTATAAGCAATGAAATCTCTATTAGCGAAGAATAAGACGACGTGGAGGATACATATGTTATTTAGCTGTTTATTTAAATAAGCTAGTTAAAAAAAATCTTTCACGTACATCATTAATACGTACAAATTGTGGCTGCATTCAGCAGAAACAAGACTGACGGAGTAAATAAATTTGATTAGTGAAATTTTACAATCGTTCCAAAATTCAAAGTTGAGTGATCAGTTCAATGTTCTTGCTCCCTTAGTATTCCTTCTGTTGAACACAGCCAACGAACGTATAGATATCTAGGTAATGAATAGCTATGACAAATTTAATGATGATTCTGTAAAATATTCTCTTTTGTGCATATTTTTTTTGCGTGACACACTTCTCTTTGGCATGTACATAATAAGGCAACCATTTCGTCTGGTCGTACCAATAATGGAATTTGACATTAATCTTTTTACTTCTTTTATCTTTCTAACTTTCCACCCTACGAAGAAACGCAGTTTATGGTACAGGTCGATTGCTTAGAGTCCAGTGCCAAAAATTTGGCACACCAGTTCCCCTGCCAATATACTTCTAATATCTATACGAATTGCTACAATTACAATGTAATATTCAGTTCGTCATTCCAGCAAGCTTTTTTTCATAAACACGTAAAAGCTGGCGAGGTCTCGATCTTCATCAGCACACACGAGTGCTCGCGTTAGGTGTAAAATTTGCCCTGGCGAATAATCGCTAATACATTCCAGTAAAAATATATATATAAGCTACAGATATTTAATACAGGGAGGCTTAATGTAGAGACTGCTACTAGCGGTAAGAGGTTCGTTTGCTCTTAGACAGAAAACAAAGTTATTTAAATAAATTCTTGAATCGAATAGAGATTCCACAACATGATTCTTGCACTTGTCGCGTTCGAGTGCGATATTCTTATCATACAATTTGACAATTATCGTAGACATAAGTAAACTATGATCGAGTCTCTTTTTTGTGAACTGTATAATAGTAAGTGTTGATTTGCCGCAATAAAACGTACTGTATAAGAATTTAACGCATTATCCAATTCTTACGTGGATCTCGTCACGCACATTGTTGTACCTCCAAGTATCTGCTACTCGTGTCACTTTAGTATAGCTTGATAAATTAAAAACAATTACAGACGCCATTACTGTCTACCGAATATAAGAAGAAACATCGAAGGCAGTTTGTCGTTTCGCGAAGGCACGCTAAATACAGTGAGTTTTAAATGGATTTTCTACCAGAAGAGGAACCATCTTATATACGTATGTTGCTTGTCGATAGTGGACAAGGCAAAAGGGGGAAAAAATTAAATTTTATAAGCGACAGTATCATCACGTGTGTAAATTTTCATTTAAGGAATCTAACTTTTTTCAAGTTCGTTAAACATTCACGACATTTATATACTCTATCGATCTAACTAGACAAGGTAAGAAAAATACATTTAAACGTTGTACGGATCATTAAGAAAATTCAATCGTTACATGGAAACAAAAAGTCTGTCTCATCTTACAATCATTAAAAGACGCATTAATATTGGTCCTATGAATTCATATGAATATGCGCAGTTCGCGACTTAATGATATGGATGATGGAGGAAATTGTCGTGATTTTTTAAAATCCATCTACACGACCTCTATCGAATACTAGTAAGTGTTCATTGCACGATTGATTAATACAATTAGCGCGGATTATACAATAATGAAATACAAGAACCACTTTTTAAATAGGATTGAACGCAGACTTACGTATCGTATGAATTAGTCGATTAAGCGTGGCGAATATAAAATTTGAAGGCTTTCAATGAAAATGGAACTTAGCGTTGTGCGTTTGTGACATGAAAGAAAGACAAAGAGAGAAGGGAAAATTAACAGTCGTTTTACTTATAACCGTTCCTAATAACTTAGCAATAAGATTGAAAATGTTTCTATGAACATTATGAACTCTTAACTGGTGCCGTGGGTTCCATGGGACCCATGTCCAATCTTGAATTTGAAACGTAACTGTTTTTCACGACGGCAGTTAAGAGTTAAACGAAGCATGATTGTTTCATTGATTTTAGATCATTTGGTGAGGATGCACAGCGAAGCACTAAACACAGAACTTTGAACGTACAATAGTAGCATAGTCGTATATATATTATATAAATGTATATTATTAGCTGATACGTTTACTATGGCAAAAGCTCTTTATCCACAAGCACCTTGCTCTGTGTAGTTGAGAAATGCAATTTGCATTTGAATGATTTTTTGAAATGGAAAGAAAAAGAGAAAGAGAGCGTTATCGTGTGCAGAGGCCCGAAATTATTTAGAATAATTATAGGCTCTCAATACCAACTACGTCTCTCTGTAATGCATTAGTTTACGTGAAAGAACAAAGGAATGAATGTAAAAGAAAAGGAATGAATTTCAAGTGGATATATCTTGCGAAGAAGAATGACAAATTCGATTTGCCTATTCAAGAAAACGATATTATACTATCTATTCGAATGTTGTATCACTACCTTAACAAACATATAGCGTCCAGGTCTCATCGGCAATTTTAAGAATTGTGAGAACACGAATGTTATGATAGAATTTTGTTATTGGAAAGAAAAAAGTTGGATCGAGAATACTTAAACACGGAGTATACCGAAGTATTCAGACTGTTTTCCTCACAGACACTATTCGCGGACAGGTACCGTTATTATTTTCTTTCTGTTTTATTTCTATTTTCTATTTTCAATAGACCATACGTGTCTATATTCCTCTGGCAAGCGTTACGTCTACAAAACAACAACCATCGACCATACTACTTTCGAAAATAATTTCCGATAAGGAAAGTCGATGTGCCTGGCAGTAGTTCAATACGATAATGCCAAAGGATTAAAAGCAATACGACGGTCCTACGTATTTCTATTCTCTTACGTTTCGTCCGGCTGATTACTATTATCTATACCTGCTTATAGTTATCAACCGTTAAAACTGTACAATGTATATTTCGTGAAATTCAGTGACTCTGCAATTTGCGTATTTGCTCCTCCAGCTCCTTGACGCGCAGCTGACTATTAGCCAGTTGACGTCGAACCAATCTGAGCTCATCAGTTTGACGAGCGAACGCTACTCTGAGTTCAGCCTCGTTGTTGGGGATGTCCACAGTCTCCAGGACCTTGTTGTCATTCAGTGTGGTTGTCACGATGTTACTCTGTACAAATGTTATAAGGTATTTTCGTAAGAAGAATAAGTCTACTTGGAGTAGGGAATATTTCTATGATATGTGCCTTTCTGAATGATCCAGGCGAAGAAGCTTGGTACCACTGTGCAGTTAGTACGTAGCCTTCTAATAAGTTTATAATAGTCAAGCTACACTGCGCAGTCTACATGAGCTGAAAAAAATCTAAAAAATCTACTTATTGGAATGTATCCTTTATTCGTTATAAATATAAAGTATCAAATAGCGTACTTATACTTCATAAATAAAATTTAGCCTGAATCATTGCAAAGAATCAAAAAAGACATGGACGATACATCAAAGTGTTTAATAGTCTAGTTAAACAGCAACAAAATTAAAACATCTTCCAATGACCTACCTTCATGTTATAATGAGTATAGCTCCCAAACTTGCTAACGAGCTCATAGATTTTGGTGCTACATCTTGGTGTCTTGCGATGGACCATGCAAAGTGTTAGTGTGTTAGACAAACGATTGATAATATTAAGAGGCGACCTATGAATACATCTTCCTCCAGTAGTTCTGGGAAAATTTAAACATAGGAAAAAATTATCAAAAGTAACAAATGCAGTGTCACAGTCAATCTGTCCTATTCATAGGTACACCTCTTAAGTTGTAAAATTCGTATCCAGTTGCGTTGGCTTTGATAGATAAATAGTTCTCACAGTCTCTAGCGTAAATAAAAGCTATAAATATGCATATTCTCGTTGAAGTAAGGATTAACAGAGATAAAGATAATAAGGACAAGACCACCGTGGATGCGTTACATCAAGAGATACACGAAGTGAATATCGTGTAGAGATTTGAAATAGGATGTCGCATCCAGAGCAGTCTTCATTGTCGAGACTACAGACAGCTAGCAACATCAAACGGTTATCACGCTACAGGAAGTAGACGAGGAATTCGACTCACCTGTAAGCCAGCGCTACCAAATTTCTGTTGGAGTTCATGAAACTTGGTGCTCTGGTTACTCGAAGTCTTCTGACTCTTCTCCGACATGTCGTGAAGTTCAACAGGACGATAATCCGGCACGGTTTCCGTGGAGAGAAAAGCGAATTTTTTCTTGTTATTCAAATCCGTTGCTGGTGGCATCTGTGCAGGTTTGTAGACACGCGGTTTGTGTGTGGTGATGCTACCACCTGTCGACAAAGCACCTAGATGCATTTAGGAAACCATCGGCTGGTTAGTATCACTTCCCAAATCATTAGGTAGGATGAGATTAATGTGAAAGCGAATTCGTACAGCGTGAATGGCGAAACTAGTAGCGAAAATTCATACCGGTTTTTAAAGATATTAAAATCGGAGGGCTGTTCATGCCGCTGATCCAATCCTTGGCTGAGAGAGCTGGTGTAGTTCCAATTGTGTCAGGATATAGATCCTCTTGAAACTGATCGCTCTGATAAAAACATAATTTTCATACATCACATTAGAGTTCAACCTTGAAAAACTCAGATGATCAATTAATACCTTTCGTGGCACTATCATGGAAATAGGCTCGCACATTCCACGAGTGGCGTGTAGCTTGTAAAACCTGTACACTTCGCAGATAGAAGTATTGACACCTCTTTTCGGCATAATTCCCAGTCCTCTCTGAGGATTTCCGGATATAAATTGACTAAGATAATGCAGCCAAGGAGCCTCATTCGCTACTTCGTAGTACCGAATGTTTCCATCACCCTGGATCAATGACCAACAGTAACAATAGAGCGCCTCGTCAACCCCGAGTCTATTATTAAATTTACCTTTCCTGCTAGGAACACCACATTGGTATCGTTATCGTAATAAGGAAATACGATCCCACTGGAAGAGTCAATAGTCTCGCAAGTTAAAGGCATCGACAGATCATGCTGACTCCAAATGGCGTATTGCCTATCCGAATGCCGACTAAAGCCAGTGGTTAAGAGACGACCAGATCCACCAAGGAATACGACCTTGCTTGCTTTGGTCCCAGCATGACAGACACCTTCCTAAAGAGAAGCAAGAAGAGGTTAATAAATTCTGTTGAGTTCTAAAATTTACATAGACATGGTACATCGTCGTATCCAGTGAACGTATATCTTACCGAAACAACAATGCCTGATCTTGGCTCAAAGACACGTAATTTTTTATCCTTACAGGTAGTCGCCAATAAGCTGCCATCCCTGTTAAGGGACATGCTATATATAACATCGGGATGTCTATCAATCACACTGACGGCTTCCCCTCGGTTTATATCCCAGACGATAACGAGATGATCGAATCCAGCACTGAATAGTACATTCTCAGCGACCGGATGCCATTCCAGGTAAGCGACACGTCTCTTGTGTCCTTGCAATTCAACGAGCCAGTCAGTTAGGTTCCTGGACAATCCACCGTCCGGTATGTGCCAGAGTTTCACCTGAAAACAAGAAGAATCATTGATCATGAGAAAGTTCAAAGGAATTCCTTAACAGAGAAATGAACTTTATTATCTTACCGTACAGTCATCCGAACAAGAAGCAATCACGTTATCGTTGAACGGATTCCATTTAATATCCAATACAGGACCAGTGTGCCCGGTTACTCTGCTAGCATTAAAATCGAGTCTTCCAGTCTGAAAGCGAAACGTGAGTAGTGATTAAAACTAGAACGAAAGAAGTATCGAGCTCAGACAGGTACCCTAGATAAATGGTAACACGGGTTCTGAAAAAAAGTACCAGTAAATCCATCTTCTGATGGAGTACAAGATCAAACTCCATTACTCTAATGCGGGCACGGATAGCTGCCTAGGAAAGTGGAGTAAAAAATGGAAATGAATTTCGACCATGATAAAAAGAGAAAGATACCGGATATTATATGAAGAAGAGGGGATAAAGGGAGAGTGGAGAAAGGGAGAGTGGAGAAAGGGAAAAAGATATTCGACAGGAATAAGTCATGGAAAAGCTGCCACGTTGCAGATTTACGAGCTGCAATTAACATCGAGATATAGCAGTGAAAGTAGAATCCTCTCCTGCTTCTTCGTACATGCTTCTTTCACGGAGCACGTGGCAGCAGCATTCCTAATTAGTGTAACGTGCTCTGTGTACCTATACAATGCAGTACATTAACATTAAAGATTCGAAGCTCTCCGTAACCGTGAATTGAGATGATTTTTTAAATTTTCCATTGCCACCACTCTCCTCGCAGGAAATAGTAACAGGAAACTACGTAACTCCCTTCTGGCAGACAGTTTGAAATGATTACTCTCACCAAGATCAAGTGCACTGATCCATAAATTAAAAAATTATGTAAATGTTTGATTCCACTGATAATTCATCCTCTGAGACTCACATTGTCAAGTGGCAAAACCAGAAATGCACCACCACCAGCAACCTCGGTGACAACTGCCAAAAACTTTGGATTGACAGCACAGAATTGTGAGTCGTGGGCATTCTTCGTGATCTTGATGTTGTCGTAGCATCTCTCCCTCTTGGCCGGTACACCGTAAACGTGGCGAAATTTGCTGCTCCGCACGCCCCGGAACCACGACTATGAACAGAAATTAAAAATTAGTAGTCTGTATGAGTAACGGTGTGTTCCATGCGTGGATTAACGATCTGGGAAATAGCTGGCTTGTCTCTCTGTGCCGGAACGTGCGGCCTTCTCTAACGTAATAAGAGCCTGGCACGATGCACATTTTGCATAAGACTCTCTTGGACGTTTTGTTACATGCATCAAGTATAATAATTACATTAACCGTCGTACGGGTCAAGGATGCAATAGAATATTGTATATCTTTGGATAGAAGTATTTATCAGCGAAGCTGTCAACTATTATCATTGCGTTATCAGAAAACTTTGAGCAGGTATATTGATCTCAGGGATGACGAGAGTGAAAGCCACGGTACGTGAAATTATTTAAACTTGCTTTAAGTACAGTTAAATTTTACACAGTGAATTTATCGTCATTAATGTAAATAGTATTCCTTGATTTTTTTACAATACTTTCTTTCCTGTACTAACTGTGCTTCGAGCTGTGTCCAAATATGCTTCGTTTGACCTTACTGTCCTAAAATACTGGTCATACCGTGCACGAACAATGGAACAGTAAACGAAGGCACCGCTTTACGATTTGGCGCACGTGATAATAACAGTGTGTTCTTAATTGTACCGTACATTTGTGTGCGTCCTTGTCGTACGTAAGTATCGCAAGCGATTATACGAAATATTCGTACGAGAGCATTGCGTTGGATTAAAAGCCGCGAGATCGACAGTTTCATTGGCGCAGAAGAGAATTACAAAGCAGCTGTTTAAAATTCTTAGCTATCAGCGACGAACCTAGAATTTCAATGTTGCTCGATTCCATTCCGTTCCATTATACCAGGTTGTGCTGTACAACGTTTGCCATATAAAATAAAATTATGTGGGCCGCCCGTGTGTGGCTTATGTCACGTTTTGGATTACGTAGATTCAAAATTACGTCAGCATGCAATAACAAACAGTCACAAAATCCTATCCATTAAAGATTGTACGAAGGTGGATCCTTAATTAATGAATTTCCAATTTTTCATTTTCCTCCCAGTCATTTGGTTTCTCGGAGTCTATCTAAAGAAGTGACATGAACGGCACAAGCGGCCTCTTGGTATCCAGGATAGGATCGCCAGTCAAATAAGATTTTTCGCAGAGTGGGGCGTTAGCACCGTACTAATATTAGCGCGTATAACTTCGTCCTATGATTTGCAGGCGTGCTAATATTAGTAAGAGGAAATTTATTCCGCAAAAGCGCCGAGAAGAAGTGCCAGGTTGAGTTATGCGACGAGCATGTGCTCGTGGAGTATGTTCTTTTTTTTTAATATCCTTCCTTTTCTGTACCAGAAGAAACGAACGGTTGTGTAGATTGTGAAGGAGTCAAAAAAAAGTCTTGGTCTTCCCCTCTGACTGCCAGGAGCGACGGATGCCGCTGGTAGTTGCTGATCTTGCGGATCAGAGTTCATCCAAGTGAATAAAGTCTGTGTACTTTTGTTTCTTAATGGTAATTATAAAAGAGGTACCGAAGGAACGCGAGTTCCTGCTGGGAACACGCAAGCGGTGTGGACGTCAGGCTTTAAAAAAATAATGGAGTTAGAGGATCGATGATGAATAATGGAGAAAAAGGAGGAGAGAAAACAAAGCGTTTACTTACATGCTTGTCGTTGGTCATGTCTGACTGTCAACAGGTTCAAAACACGTACGAGGCAGTCATGTGTGGTGACAGTGACTTGAGGGGGGCGTAACTGACAAGGCAGCCCATGCAACACCAACACAATCAACTACTCAATTCTCAGCAACCAAACAGCTACACAGTTTTCGTTGTACTGAAAGAAATAAAAGAAAGAGCACACGGCTACAGCTACTGAACTCATAAAATTATAAGAGTTTGAAAACGTGACGAATAAAGAAATTACAAAGAAACGTAGAAGCTCGATACACGTCGCCTGTACAACTATTCAAATTGCGCGCCAAATCCATTATGCAATCATTTATCAATCAGCACCTCACGCGTTAGAATATTTATCCAAAAGAATATATATGCTAAACCTATCCCGTGTGACATTCAGAGAACGGAAGTAAGCATTCACTTTGTGATAAAACAAATCACGACGATGTACCAGTCTAATCTTTAAACTCTACCGAGAGACAATTGTCTGATAATTATTTGAAGAATCGCGCACGCCTTACATTAATAAAAATTATTCTCTGTCGTAGGACAAATTACAGAGGGTCAATGTCTCCTTCGATTTTGACACTTGTACGACAATTAGATACCAATATTGATCTAAAGCTCACACGTGTCATTACAATTATCAGATATGAAAGTATACAATTTAGTTATAAAAACCTCAACTTCACATTTCTCAATAACAATGTTCACGCATCCGATCCGCTTACTGGTATTTCTCATAGATGAAAAAAAAAAAGAACCAAGATTCTCCGGCTAACAGCGAGATCTCTAATCGAAGTAGCCAGTACTGTACCGCAAGAGCTACTGACTCTAACTGAAAGCGGACCGAAAGCGTCAAGGTGTGTAGATATCAGCCAGTGACTATAGTACAATACAGCATGGCTGAGTATAGTTCTGTATTCCATACAGTACGAGCAGCGATATAAGATACGCGAGAAACAAGATAGCGCGATAGTACTTGTACAAAAAGAAAGAAAAAAAAAACAAAGAGAAGATTTGAACAAGGGCCGTTGACGTCCGATCAAAGTCTGATAGGATTCGTTGAGATTTGGATACACTGTCCACTGACGTAGAGATAAAATATCTATAAATTTGCTATAAACACCTTATTGCTGGACGGTCAGTGGCCCCTTTTTCATTTTCTCTTTCACTGTCTATGGTACCATGCATCTTTTCTCCTATAATCGGTCGTACGCGTTTCTAATCAGGCATACGTACAAGTGCCAGCTATTGTGTTCTACCGTGAACTGCAAGCACAACCTAATTACACGGTTTAACGATCGTTCGCCGTGGCAAGGATCGATCTAGACCCTCTACTGGAACACCCTGTATGACGCAAGAGAAAGGATGGATATTTTTAGAAATTTCTTCCCACTCTTAGTCCATTATTCCCGATTGCTTATCCAATTTTCTAAAAAAGATTGCACGCGCCAAAAATAACATTCGTTTTTCTTCTAAAAGCTAAAGAGCGTTCCTTTTTTTTTTCCTACAGCGGACGGCACTGTATTCGTGAAACGTAACGACGAGTGTCGAATGAACGCACGAGCGGAATTCTTCTAGCTGAATCAATTAATTTCGCAATGAATGTTATTCCGCGTTTCTCTCATCGTGAAAGGACATTATCGGCGACAAGATCTCTGGGCCCCCGCTCTTCTTTCCATCGATTCTTGTCGCTCTGTTGTAAATCTCCAAGCTAGCTCTAGCTATTGGCTCACAGGAACTTCATTCCAGCTGATTCCATCCGTACCAGATTATTCACTGGATTTTATTATTCAATAATCATCCATGATGATCGAAAACCTTATGTCATGTCTCCTTATAGCGATGGCGATTGCATTTGTTCATTCCTGACAGACAATTCTCTAGATTCGTACAATACAGCATCGGAGGCTTCTAATTTGGATGGATCATGCATTTTTTTGGAGACATATTGACCCTCTAGATCTCGTGGTTCATATTGGTTACGTGGACCTGACGAGAATACAGCAGATATATACCAGTGTACACGTTAAATATTTCAACGGTTCGTAAACTGGGAAAGCCAAGAACCTCGAGACTAAAAGTAGATTCGGTTTTACTTACGGTAGGTTAGGCGCCATTACTTTACTCAAATGGTTAACAGGGAGAACGTTGAGTTATTATGCTTTACATTGATATATTGTATATATATTTTTTTATTTTATTATACAATTTTTATCTAGTCCAGATTATTATTTGTCGACACGACATACCGTGACTACATGGCCTGTCAATTGATCCCGGCTGGCTATTGCACGTACGAAGCAGGACAAAAGCTTTGATGCTTTATTATTATTAGCATGCTGTACCTATCCTGCTTCAGATTAATTATCTACGTCGATTACCTAATTTCAGTTAATTACTATGTTCCGGCTGGTTCGCGTGACACAAATCATTCTCCGAGAGGTGAATGATTGGAGCGTCCGTTAAATAATTTGCAAATGAAAACCAACAGGAGCAGAAAAATCATTAGCATTGCTTAACTCAACGACTTTTCTATGTGAAAACGTGGATTGGAGGTCAAGTAGAAAACTCAAGGTTTCTGTACAGCTTCTTTTCATAGATTTCAAATCGTATTAGGCTATGCTCCTATTTCCATTCATTATCAGGTTTCAGGTTTCCAGTAGCATGCTGTGAAAAGTTTAAATAGTCCGAAAATGGTATATGGCTTTTAGCTAACAGGATTTGATCCAAACGCGGTCATATATATAATCACGATCGATTAGATAAATTAGCGATTTCATAGATCGTAGAGAAATTGTAACATGTAGCGTGATTGATAATTCAATTCGTAGAGATTAAAACCGATAATGAATTAAAATAGAGAATGAACAAAGCAATCGTATCGGAGTAAAGTGACAAAGTAAAAGTTTTCGTGTGAGAAAGAAATTGTATCTATTAGAAATAAAATGACATACATCTTGTAATTTCCTCGTGGTTTATCGTACAGACTGTAGTAAATATCTGTGGAATTTTTCCTACGGATGCGGGATGCACGTGAACGGATTAGGAAATAATCCAGCAGGAATAGGGGAGACGCTGGAAAAGAAAAAAAATGATAAAAAACAGGTTTCATTATTTTTTTCGTCTCACCGTAGGCATTTTTGAAGGGACAGGAATTAACAACAATGGCGAACGGTTACAGTAAACGGGAATAGTGTTTTTTCTAGTTTCTTACCTGTATTGACAGGAATTACTTTCTCTATCGGGAAACGTTTATAATGGAGTTGGCGCCACACTGACTATTGCTTGATACTGATGTTTCTCAACAATAAATAATTGTGAAGCGTCGTGCGTGGCTGACAAGAGTTTTAAATAGAGCACGTCATGCTAATATAAACTGAGTCATTCCAGTAAGAATATATATATATATATATATACGAGAAGTAATAGACTCCATGACCTTTTGACGACTGAAGTATAGAACCATGGAAATATACAGGACTAATACCTATATATACGGGTATCATAAAATTTGAAAATATACGTTATGGAACTTTTGTTTGGTCTCAAATATCCAGGGACACCAAAATATCGAATAGTAGCTCCATTATCCTCCCTACTACGAGTCCCGCTAAAGTGGGACTAGAGGGATCTTAGGGAGTTACTATTTCGATTGAGAAAATGTCACTGGGACATTGTGGAAACATAATAAAATGTAAATGTCAATGTAAATGTATACCCTGCTAGATAATCCTCTGAGAATTACGTAAGAATGATGTAAACAGAAAGAAAAGTGTTTGTGGCTTCAAAAGGGAGAAACATATTCGTCTTCGTGCAGGGTACAGGGGGAACATATTTAATGAAATATTAATTCTCTTACTTTCTCGCTAGGTTTATAACATGCTCGTATATCGACCATATTGTTCAACAAGTTGTGAGGATCATCCTTGCCTTCCAGGCCTAATTTCTCCACGAGTTCCTCTTTGATTCGAATCATCTCCCACTCTGTATGTTCACGTCCACTTCCTGAGACACTTGTTTTCACGAGATAGAATCTCTCCTTCCTGTGTCAGTGCTCTCCTTGCTTTATCTTCTCGTTGAGGTCTTTGGCATAGCACTGATTATTTTCACTAGTTTGTACAATTATTTCAGAGAAAAGATTAACAAAGAACCCAACAGTTGAACACGTTTCTTGAGATGTCACCACGCACCGGCTACTGGCCCTTTGTTTGATATCTGGCCGATCGAATAGGAGGAATCTCCCCTATTTTTTAACCCTGCGCACTGAACTAGAAATATTTCTTCTCCTCGGTCAATGATTTATTGATTGATAACTTATAGGAATGGATAAGGGCATGTGAAATGTGAAAATTTTCAGTGGGTCTGCCGATAAACTTTATAGCGGCACGCCTGTTATCAACCGCGGCAATAAACAAGCCGATTTTCATATCGATTTTGGACAACACAAGGTATAATATTGAACGGTGTTTTAACTGGTTTTCTTAAGGAACGGAAGTCTACGATTTCATTTTTTGAAATTATACAACAATCATTGTCGAAATTAACGCATGGTAAAAAAAAGATTTAATGCGTTTAATATTAACTATATTCATTTTTGCTGTTAATTCTTTGTCGAAGGTGTAAAATTATATAGAATAATGATTGGTACCTTTTAGATATGCTACTGAGTTCTATGTTAAACGTGGAAGCAGCGGGTTCAATGGTTTCCTTGGCTAGTGCACCGGCATTCCACTTGTTTGAAACTAACCTTTTCAACAATACTGATGTAAATTGGAGTTGGAGGGTTGGATTTACGAAAACAATTATAATTTATTAGTTTCAAGAGGTTTATTTGATTTGCAGTGGAATATGGGATCAGATCATACGCATAGGCGATGGAGTCATTTGCAAAAGGTCTTGGAAAGGTCAGGACCTTTTTGCAGGCCAGATTTCGAACCGTCGTCTGAAACTCTAAAATTTCTCATGGAAAATTGCAAACTGTTAGTTATTGGTGCTGGGGGCTTAGGATGTGAATTGCTCAAAGATTTGGCACTGATGGGTTTCAGGCAGATACATGTCATAGATATGGATACTGTTGAATTGTCCAACTTGAATCGGTATGTGATTTTGTAATAGTTCTCCGCTGTAATAAATATTGCAAGAATCTGTTTGTGTGTTTGTATAACAGGCAATTCTTATTCCGACACAAAGATATTGGATCATCGAAAGCTGAGATTGCTGCAAAATTTATAAATGCCAGAGTTCCTGGCTGCAATGTGGTTTCACACTTCTGTAAAATTCAAGACAAGGATGAGGCTTTCTATCGACAATTTCACATTGTCGTTTGTGGTTTGGATTCGATAGTGGCTAGAAGATGGATCAATGGCATGTTGACATCCTTGCTTGTTTACGAAGATGGGGAAATCGATCCATCCAGTGTAATCCCAATGGTTGATGGTGGTACGGAAGGTTTCAAAGGAAATGCCAGAGTAATTTTACCTGGCTTATCAGCTTGTATAGAATGTACTTTAGACCTGTATCCACCACAGGTAAGAAGGAGTATTGGAAAATCATATATGTTTATAAGCCCCATAATTAACACTTACTTATCGATAGGTAACATTTCCACTCTGCACGATAGCAAACACTCCTAGATTACCAGAGCATTGTATCGAGTATGTAAAAGTAATACAGTGGCCTAAAGAAAATCCATTTGATTGCGCAATAGATGGTGACGATCCACAACACATTAATTGGATTTATGAAAAATCCACAGAAAGAGCGGCACAGTTTGGTATACAAGGATTAACGTATAGACTCGTACAGGGTGTAGTGAAGCATATAATACCAGCAGTAGCGTCAACAAATGCAGCGATAGCTGCATCATGTGCAACAGAAGTCTTTAAACTTGCTACCAGCTGTTGTGCATCATTAAATAATTATATGGTATTTCAATGCGATAAGACAAACATAAATTCAATGACTTACACTATCCCATCATCGAACTCATGTAAATCTTATTCAAAAGGTACTCAACAATGTCGAAGGTATTTATACGTACACGTATGAAGCAGAAAAGAAGGACGACTGTCTAACCTGCAGTCAGGTGCCTCGAGAGATAGAAATCAAAGATCCTAATTGGAAACTGAAAGATTTGATAGAGCTTCTGTGTGAGAGATCAGACTTGCAAATGAAAAATCCTGGCCTCACGGCCAACATTGACGGTAAAAACAAGACACTGTATATGCACACTGTCCAAAGTATCGAAGAGAAGACGCGTGAAAATCTTCAAAAGACATTGCAAGATCTTGGCTTAAGAGATGGCATTGAGCTCAACGTGGCCGACGTGACAACACCTAACACGGTCACTTTAAAATTAAAGTTCACTCAAACCGACGTGGAAATGCTTTAAGCTATTTCTTGTAATCTTTTCTTTTTCACACGACGTATAATATAGTTAGATATATAGTGTATTTATGATTTGTACCATAAATGAGGAAAAGAGGAAAGAAAAAACAGAAGAAACGAAGTTAAAGTTATCGAAGCCCGCATTTCTTTCTTCCATACGAATGTACTATAATCTTATAGAAGGCAACATTGAATTTCGTGTTTTCCATCTCCTCGCAACTCAATGCTATCACATTATCAAATACTTTCTCAAATACTTGCTCTACATATTTCTGTATTTATATTCTTCCTCCAATCATGGATCATAGATCGTAGCAAACTTATTGAGTAAATACAGACAATAAAATTCATGTAATATATGACAGTTTTAAATGGATTTCTTCACAGTCATTCACAGTCCATTACGGGGCATGAGTGTAGTGCGGAGTGTTATGTTTGAGAATTAACCTGTGTTGAGAAAGATAGGTAAAATAAAAAAAGTATAAGAGCTGGAGTGATGTGGGACTACGAATATAACAATTGATTAATTATATACGTATGTGTCAAAATCTATTAGTATTTTTTGTTTGTCAGCTATTTTTTTTTTAAATAATTTTTTCCTCATATCACAAGGTTAAATTTTATTACTTTTTCGTTTGCTATATGTGTTATTATGCACAGTCCTCTCCGCAGTGAAAACGCATCAAGTTTATTAATCCCTAAGGACGTGAGTGATCTTGTGGGAATATAAAAAGTTCATCGATGCCTTTGTTCCCAGGAATAAAATTATATCAAGATTAATGAATGACCTTCGATACAACCAATTGATGAATGCGTAAGCATCTGTGCACCGGTGTCAAAGATAATTTTTATGTTAATTGAGGAAAACATAATTCAAACTAAGGAAGGACCGTGCATATTGGCCTAAGATACCTTTGTTTTACAAGTTCACTCGTTAACATCCGACATATGCACAACTCGAGTAGAAAAAATATCTATAACAGATACATTATCTATCATCCTTATATAAAACTATTAATTATTACATAATATTAATATTCCATAATTTTATACTCTTTCATTATTTCCCCCTCGTTAATTCGGATACTCCCCAGAATAAATTTGCTTTTGTTTTTTCTCATTTCAATGTGAAAATCATCGGGTCGTTTAGTCACGAACAATATTTACGGCGATCCTGTATCTGGTGCGAAGTAGCGTATTGCTGTTTTTGTTTTCTCATTGACTTCCATTCGCGCGCGCCGCGACAACAAGAATATGTTATATCAAATAATATTATTCGTATACAGAAAAACAATTGTATCCTTCGGTTGGGGAATCTTTCAACGAAATACTCCGAGGTCATTGTTATTCATTTTTATGCAGAGTCCCAGCGTCAACACTCGTGTCTTAATTTTACAATGTTTTATAGTGTAATGTTATGTTATGTTCGTGGCATAGTTCTTTCTTTTTCACAGCTAAACGAAGGATATAGCATCGCGCAGCTACGCACAGTAACCAGAAGGGCAGTACGTAACAATTAAGCCTGTTAACAGCTAAGCGAAACCAAAGTTCTATTCGCAGACACAAGTTTTTGAAGTTCCGATACGTCAAACAAAAGCATTCGACGTGCCTACCGAGAAAGGAGCGTTTACGAAAGAAATTTTCTAAACATCCAAAAGGGAGAGACATTTGCGCCTAACTGTTTAATTGAAAATTGACATATCGGAACGACAAACGAATTCGATTATCAAATTTGAATTGACCAGTCCAACGTTCAGTGTGTCTTAAAGAAACTATGATTAGCTAAAAAGATACTTTGAGTTATAAAAACAGAAGAGTGTCGATGAACAAGGTTGTATAATGGGTGAGAGCACGATGGTGAAATTGAATCTGTATATAAGAGTAAAACTTGACACTTTCGCGAACGCAAGTACAGATGATACTGGACTATTTGGAGAATTTTTTTTTACTTCTCACTATGGGAATGGCAAGGTCACGAATGTATCGAACAGAATACGATTGCTGCAATACTAAGGGTAACTTCCCTGCGTGCGTCATTCTTTGAAAGCATCCTGCGTTACTCTTTACGTGGTTTCGGTTAAAAGAGGAGGGAAAGTGCACGATGTCAATAAGTCATGGATGTGATAGAACGATGATGTTAGGCCTTAGCATCAACCTCGAGCGCTACGTCGCCCACAGCCTTCTCTGCCTTCTTTTTCTTCTTCTTTGCAGACTTTGGGTTTGCCGAAGAGTTCAACAGAGACTGTAAGTAACAAATACGAATTTGGTATACGGGATATAAATCTTCTATCAGGTACGGTTATCGATAACTTACCTTAAGTTTGGGATCCTCCACGACGCATTCCGACTGGAAGACGTCCAGATCGAAGGGAATACCTGTGATTTTATGTGGTCCATTCGGCATCAGTAAGACCGTAAATTTGAATTGTGCAGCATACTCGGTCGGCTTCTCGTAGAGTACCTGGATAATTATATATATGTATTGGACATGCTGTTTCGCAACAATGTCAGTAGGATTTATATAGATTACCTGGAATGGCTCGATCAGCCTGTGACTGACGCATTCGACAATCGCCATCTTGGCCTTTTTCTCATCCTCGAATGATCGTAGATTGAATGGCATCAGCCCGTGTTTGTGAGACACTTCTGAATAGAACATACGAGATGCTTTTAACTTCAGCTGATATGTCTCCTCTGTTTTCTTGTATATGGTAACCCGAGTGTTCTGTTCCCGTCCTACACCTTCGCCTGTACTCACTAGCACGTCCATCGCGTAAACCTAAATTGTGATGAGGATCGTTACTAAATGTTATCAAGGTCAGACGATGTCGTTGCTTATGACTAAGGACTGACCTCATGAGTTTCGAGGGTGTACTTTTCATGCTCCTTTTTCTGCGCGTCATTGGGATTCTGAATAATGGTCTTCTCACCATCGATCTTGAACTGTTTCAGCTGATGGCTTAACATTCCCTCCATTGGTTTGCACTTGTAGGCATCACAGATCTCCGCCACAGTACTTGTTATCGTGTAAGTCTGGTGAGGTAAAGAAAAATAATTATACATCGCAGAAAGGTATTTATACGAATAGGTGATGCACAGGTATCTTTGATATTTTTTGGGAATATTCTGATTTGGTTGTTGCGTAAGTTACTGATGAGTCCGTACCTCTGTGTCTGGCTTGAGAAGCCTTAACGCAGCTTGAGAGGCATAATGAGCTGCCAGTACGACATCAGCTTTCCTTCCTGTTACCTTTTTCTCTGTGCTGGAGCCAATCACAACAGTGTGTGCCACTACTGCGATAAAGCCATCTACATGAGCTCCGAGATCTCTGCAATACAAAAATACAATGTGATTATTCAGAAATGTTTTAAAACTGATTGAAAAGTCAAGACTTAAATTTCTTTTGGTGCAACTTACACTTTTACCATATCGTCATCCTTGAGAATGAGATCAGGTTCACTGGCAATAGGTGAGAAATGGCAGATGCAGTTGTTTACAGATATGCAGGTTGGAAAGGCGATACCTTTTTTCAGCTCCTTCTCTTTCTTGAAGACCTTGCTCGTTTCCTCTGTCAACAGCTTATCACCGTACTCACAAATCTCTCTCACAGAAGCACCAGCAACGCATTTCTCTAAGACCTGTTTTAAGACTCCTGTTGAACAGAATTTTCTAATGTTACGATGCAACGTAAGATTACAACTTACACTCACATGCCAAATATAGACAAATACAGAAATATTATTTTTAGACTTGAAACATCATTTATTCAATGCTACCCTATATGTATTAAAGCCATAGGTCAAAAACTCCAATCCCACCATTTAAGAGAGCACATAATTCAAGAACAGTCTACAGCGAGACTAAAAAGAAAAAGAAATACATTAAGAACAATAATAAGTATTCTCAATCTCTTCAACTGGCAAGACCTAGAATGTGTGAGATGAGTGCAGTTCAATCTTGATAAAAGCAGAGAACTAAGCGTGCTCCAAATTTCGGAGCCATCACAAATCTTCACATAAAAAGGATCCCAGTGTAAAATTCTATCGTAAAGAAAAACCGCAAATCTTGAAATTCTCATGCATTTAATGATAAGTGTACAAAAATTAGGTTCGACGCCAGCCCACATGGTGAGGGGCCCGGCATTGGCAGGCCACATTCCATATGGCCGTCCAGGAAATAATAAAAAAGAATCGTCACTCCCGAGCAGGGATGGAGACATTTTGAACTCTATGGCTTCGTTGAAGAATGGTGCGTCATTTTCTTACGGTTTACGATCTCGCCGCTCATTTTATACTTGGTGACAACCAAGTCTTCGGCGATGGTCTTCTCAGCCTCCTCTTTGTCCGCCATGTCTTCCGCACAACTATGTATAGCAGTCACGTGACAGCGTTATAGTTCGACACATCCTGATCAAAATCATAGATGGCGATACTCAGAAGCTACCGCCATTTCCTATCAGTGATCAAGATGGCATTGAATTATCACGAGTTATCCTAGTTCCGGTTATCGCTAAAGCGCGCAGACGTGTCAATACAATTGAAATTAACTTAACGTATAGGAAAATGGATCATCGTAAATAAATACTGCGATAAGTTTAAGCGAATTTTAATACCAACGGATTTATTTAATAGTAAGGAAGCGTTGGGTAAATAAATATTTTTTTACAAACCACTTTTTAGTTATCTTTATGTATACTTGATTCCTGCAGAGTTAACTAAGCAACAATGAGCAATGACGTGTATTTACACATAAATACTAGATATAATTTTACTACAAATTCAAAGGTACAATATTTGTAACAAAAATATTTATCTACTGGGCTTTGCTAGGTTCGCTTTGTACACTGGTTGAATCAATAACACTTGATAAAGCTTCTTTCACAGCTGGTTGTTCTAAAAGAGCATTAAACCCATTGGAGACATGAGTAGGAAGTTCAGAAATGTATTTGATCGAAACTATGACTCCCTTGTTCCATGTGGCTTTTGCACAATTTGACAAATCCGAAGGACTAACTAATTGAGGAAGCTAAATAAAAATAGACAATTTATTTCATGTTATATTTGTTTGGTCATTCGATAAGTATAGACTTACATCATTGATTACTTCCTTCGGGATATTATCCTTGATGTAAGGTGCGATGTTATTGTAAAGTTTTCCATATAACTTCGTGCTTTCCTCAGGGTTTGACCATAAACCTTCTTGTACGGTGTAATATACAATTCCACCTGCAATCGTACTCTTCATAGCAAATCTGTAAATGTGGCTTGAGGTTATATCAGGAAAATACATGTTACACTTACAAATATGCTAATACCGTGACAGCAAAGCCTCCTTGGTTTTCAATGAATATACTAACCGCACTAGACCCATTTTTTATTATTATAAGTTACTTTTATCTCGTAATCGGCTCAGCTGAGTAATGTCACTTCTTAACGGATACGACGGGCACCGAAAATTATGTAAACTATTGTTTACGCGATAACATCCTGTTATCAGGCACTGTCACTGAAAAATATATTTTATTATCGTTTAACGCTATACGGAAAAAAAGTAGTTTGTTTTTATAAACAATATTCTAGTTATATCAGAATTAGAATATGAAGTATATAAAATTTTTGTAAAATATTTGTTTTACTATCTTTGCAATAATTTTCATAAGCTTTAAAAATAAGAATTTTTTAATTATATTTGACGATTGTTTTATTAATTTTAACTTTTTACGTTATTTTATACGTTTTTATTACATTATAATATTGTACACGTTTGTAAGAGTTTCTTTATTGACTTTGACAGTGGATACGTAATTGAAGATGGATACTCATGTCGGGCGTACTATGTAGACAGTGACATTTATTCAGTTTTCTCTGTTTATAGGAAAGAACTGTCAATCAGTGGTCAATTTCTTGAGCATTTGTAGTTCCAGGTAAATATCGAAATTATAATTTTGGCCTTTCCGGCACGTGTATCCTCTTTGATAAAAGGATAAGTGCAAATGACAGACGGTCGCTGAGAGATGAGTTCATCCTAGCGCTATTGTACCACGCGTTATGAATATTAATGTTTACTGTACTCGACGGCTCTTGTAATTATTCTGATCAATCTATAGTTTACATATTCGTGAAGATTTTTGCGAGTAATTAACTTGCGTTATTCACTCATTTCTATACGGTAAAATGTGACTCATAGATACAGGTCATGTCTGCTGGAAATCAATAATTGTAGAATGTATAAATACCTACCAAGAGTTGAATTCGAGAATTTCACGAACAGTGTTTCAGTAGTTTGTATGTCATAGAGTTTTTTTTATATTACAGCAGAACTGCAATTGATCAATGTATATACAATAGTGATTTTGGTTTTGTGTAACAATATAGAATCATTGTTTTCATAAATTAATTTTCTATTATCCATTATAGAAATAAAACTTCAGCATGATGTCTGATCGGAAAGCAGAATTAGAAAGGAAGAAGGCTAAGCTTCAAGCTATTAGAGAAGAAAAAGAAAGGCGTAGGAGAGAAAAAGAACAAAAGGATGTAAGCAAAGGTTTTTATTAATACATATTTGACCGATTGAATGGTTTATTTATTTCTGTGTGTTATTGACTAAGGTGGAAGAAGCGACTGTCCGTGCTGCAGGCACGGACAAGGATCATCGCAAGGAACTTGATGCCATGCTCTCATCTTTGGGGGTTGCACCAGTCTCAGGTAGAAATATTTTACAATTTTAACATTTACAGTCAATTTGTATCTTTAGCTTTTATATGGCTAAAACACATCTTTTTTTAGATGTATTATCTAGTCTCTCCAGTATGAGTTCACTGACGCCCGAACAAAGCAACAATGCTACACCTGATGCCAGCTTACAGCCATCCAGTATAAATTCAGCTCAAAGGTATTTATTGTCTTAATCGTTAATTTTCAAAATAAATCTTATCCTCGTATGAAACTATTCTTTATTAATCAGTGGAACCGGACGAAGGAAGCCCACCAGGGAGCTGACGGTTGTGTCAGTTGCGCATACAAACATTCCCCCAAAGGAGCCAGTTGTTTACAGCAAACAGACGCAGACTGCACAGGCTGCTCATACTTCCCACGACGGTGAGTTTTATTTCCACTATTTAATTATCGTCTATTGAGAGCACTAGTGTAATCACGCAATATCACGTGCCAGTTATTCACTCTCAGTAAAAGATATATGTCCTTTCAAACTCGATAGTATAAATTTAAGTATTGTTCTACCACAGAGTAGCATACTTCAGATAATCTAACAGTTTCAGGATAAATTTAATAGCGATGTCATGTGTTAACACTATACAATGCTACACAGCTCTCAGATATTTCAGCCAAATTTGATTTTTATTATGCATTCTCTTTGAGTACCATTTCGTGAGTAGACTCTTTAAATTCTTTTATACTGTTGGAAATGTGAGTACTATAGTAATTGAAAAGATCCATGCCTTTGATCGATAACTATTAGCAAATTGTACTTCACTGAAATGGTCCTACGATACCTGTCAAAATTGGCATATGCTCTTGATCTGTGTAGTTCTGTATATTATATATATATATATATATATATATACCTATATAAATCTGTCTTAACCACTGTTAAGATAAAACTTTATGGTCATTAATAATGACGACACAGTTCTTTTGTTTATAATTTGTCTTTAATTGTGCTTATCTTAATATTAATTTTCACTATTGTGAACCGTTTACAATGATTAATTTTAACTGGCGAGGAAACTTACATATTCACACCAACATACTTTCGCGATACGAACCATTAAAACCTCGTCGCATTCTGTGTTCTTGCTTCGTCGACGTACGCTCTCATGTTTCTTCTTAATTCAGAAAAGTTTCGTATATAGCGTTCGCACAAGATCGCCGAGATTACTCACACTTATTACCAATATCTGACGAGGATACATTGAACACATCAGATATATTTGCAAAGTATATCTCTCGCTTACTAATCACTTTCAAAAATCACTCTATAGTTTTCAATCAATATTCACAGAGAATCTAATCCGCACCTATTCTTTCTCTACGTCCGAATTACTTCACGAAGAATTCTTGGTTTGAGTCTCCATTATGGGTTTCATTATTAGTTTCCGTTTCCGGTTATGCATATGAACTCTGATACAACCTACAATATTTTAATTCATAGCTCCATACATACATATCTTACAAACACATCAGACACACACAAGATGCTTAAGTCCTTTAGTTTAATACACGTTGCTGCTCATTAAAAGATTTTCTCTAGGAATTCGCGCACTATATTGGTTTGATTTCTTTTCTTAACCTTCGTTGCGGCTCATTGATTCCGCGATAAAATTATAACACCAACTAAATGAATGAAACATATTCGCTCTTGATTATAAGCATCTCTGTGAGCTCTTAATGATATTCTGATACGTGTCGTGGAATATTGTGCTTATGAAATAGTGGTTAAGGTTGGGTTAAAACTAACTAATTCTTCGACACCTAATTAAGGCAGGACTAGTTACGTTCAATAGCTGTGCCAAGAAGGACGTCGCAGAATGACTGTCGACGTTACACAAAATCATGATCCCCATATTCTTAAACTCATTATCAGAATGTCTACGACGTACGATAACAAATCATTCCACGTTTAATCTCATGACGCACGTATATCTTGGCACATCTTGCAGACGTTTTAACGGAAGGTACTTGGAATTATGGTTGGTATACGAGTACCGATCAGTCACATATCCGGATCACTCAAAAGAAAAAAAAAATGAGTTCTACAAAGCAAAAAGCATCGATAGTTCAACAAAGTTATTAAATCGATCATTAAATTCAGGATACGTGACTGATTTGATATCCTCTTGTATAGCGTAATTTGAAGTGGGATTTGAATTGCTATTTCATTGTGGTATTCGGGTTGCTGTCTATTCGTACTACACACTTCCGTTAGTTAGACCGCAAATTCAGTTAGAGTTCATTTAATTAAAAAAGTATGAAAATTCATGACTAAATGACTACTATCAATGATATCTAATAAATATCGATAAAGAAGTTTGTACGGACGGCGGCAAGTCGCAATGCAAACAGTCCACGTATACAAGTGTTCGACGAATCGTTTTCCTTTGTTTGAATTATTCGAATCCTCTTACTTAACGAGGATCTTCTTTCTTTTGTTTCGTTACGTCATTTACAAATAGACGCATGTATACCATTCGAAAAAGGATCCACTATCCTCATGGGATTCGTGCCATTTTGTTTTTCCATTTCTTTTCTTTGTTCTAACTGATCTTGCGGTGATATTAAATGTGGCGCGTATTCCCTTGTCTTGCGATTACAAATTGGTCATATCAACCGGTGTTGGACACAAGGACTGTCCACCTCCTCTTCCGCATACACCATCTACTCTTCCTGTTCAACAACAACACCAACTCACTCTTGCTCCGCAGGCTACTTTGAGACCGACTGGTGGCGCCCCAGGAAAGGTGGGTCTGCACCAAACTACCTATGTATGTTCTGTCTACTTTTTTACTACACTTCCAATAACCGTTTGATAACTGTATCATAGAGGTAGATATGTCGCTGTTCCATGTGTACATTTGAGGGATGTATAGAGCTCGACTCTGTCCAGGAGTTTTAGATATCCAGTTGCCCTTGCGTAAGCGTCTGCTTGACACAAGGACGCTCGAAATTACTCTTTCCCGTACGGCCGTTTCATGTTGTAAATTGGACAAGTTCTATACCCCCCTCAAAGTATATCAAAAGTATCGTCACATGAGTATTCGACCAGTGGATGCTGTCGTTATGACTCTTTCTGGGTACTGGCGATTACTCGTGCATCGTATACTACGACTCCGCTTGCATAGAAAAAAAAGTGAAGCTTTCAAACGCGCTTTTACATTAGCTTAGAAGAGACTTATAACATTTATTAATATTACTAACCAAATTCGTCTATGGATATCACGCGATTAGCTCGCTTAAAAGCGTTTTTTAAATCTTCCCTGGGATCGTGCTTTGATTGCGTGGGGATAGATTCCGCTGGAATTATTTTCAAAAAAAAAAAAAGAATGTTCATCCTACCGGAATATTTTTTTTTTCTGTTATCAATTAGTTCTATACGCGATTCATTAACTGCCAACGTGCTTTTGGTGATACCATGGGGCAGCTAAATTACCGGGAGGTACTTGGTTGGTGGGCATAAGTGTGACAAGGCGTGTGAGTTCGGATATTGTCGTAGTCTGCAAGATCTGATTAATTTTTTTTTTCAAAAATAATCGCTGGTTGATCCGAGTACGATTTTTTTGATGATTAAAAAAAGAAAACACGAAGAAATTAAGAGAGAGAGAGAGAGAGAAAGAGAGAGAAGGATTGTTCATGAGGATAACGTCGAATCCTGACACAGATCGTGCACTTTTATTATTGTTATCTTGACGAAGTAATCGTCATCGAGACTAGATTTGTGTCTTCGGTAGGCGGTAAATTTGAATATGTACGTTTCCTCTGATACGTAGGCACCATCGCAACACACAGTATTAAGAGTTACAAAAAAAAACTTCCACGACCTAACTACATTCAGCGTATTTATATCGTATGATTTTTCGAGTTTTGAATTTTTGGCTTCCTTGTTTTTTTTTGTTGACACTTAGCCTTGCGAACCCGTTTGGCTATTCGACGTAGTATCCTAACCTCTTCGTACGAAAGTTCGATGTTTGTCCGTAAGAGACTTTCGAGAAATCTTGTACGCGTCACTTACGGACTGTTTGGTTTTTAGGTCTCCAGTCGAACGGATAATTGAATTCACTTTTGTATTCTCTTTGAAAATTCCTTGGAGCTCTTTGAATGTCCATTTTGTTGTTTTCGAGGGAATTCGAAACGGAAGCCCCTAGTCCTTTTTTTTTTAACTTTTTTTTGTCTCCATGATAACGGATACGATTGCACTTGATCAATGCTCTGAGTGTAGGGAGGCATTTTATTAGCGTAGCTTATTTATATCGAATTGTAACTAAGTGCAATTTTTTTCCCTCCCCTCCTCAGCTCATGCATTCGACTATTACGGTAAGTTATGATTTCTCTTGGTTTCCATCCAGTTTTAGGCTCAGATTAGCTTTATCGAAACCCGCATTCAGGCTAGACCAATGTCTTACCGAATTGAATTAGCCCGTTCAGATCAGGCCTCTCGTCCCTCTTTCGGACGTGTTGCGAAACGAAAAAAATTAGATCGAAATAGAAAAACAAAAAGAGAATGCAAGATGTCATTCAATTGTGCTTCACGGAATCGTTTGAGCTCTGTCTCGCACGCGTTCTCAACTTTTTCCGGACAGTGTGACAATTTTTTTTTCATTCCTTTTTTTACGTTCGAAATTTCGAAAATTCCATTTAAATTGTTTTCCCTTCTGACTTACGTATCTGTGTGTCTGTAACGTACTTTTATTTGGTTGTTAAAAGTACTGACCGATTTAAAAGACAGAGTTGCACGCCAAAATTGTATACGATCGATACTGAAGGGGTTAATTTTAAAAGTAATCTAAGATACACCTCTTAGCCCGAAGCGACGTAGCAAATGTTCAAGATTCTTTATTCTAGTTTACGCTAAAATCTTAAATAGGGAATAAATATTACCTGATAATTCAAAGACTCTCCACCCAATATCCATATACATATATATATATATATATATATATATATATATATTTGTATATCCCTTGTCTCATATAAGTTGCAATTTTTTTTCCGTTTTACTCGCCTCTTCCCTTATTTTTCTCAAGTTTACCTTCACTCAGATATTTACTGGTCGCTAAAAGTGTTCTGATTTCTCTCGCATTTCCGTTCCTTTATTTTTCATCTTGTTTCTCTCACTTTCTTTCTTCCCTTTCTCTGTTATTTCTCGTTCTTTCTTGCAATCGTGAAAAAGCTACTATCTGACATCCCGACTCTCAGATTACCTCAGTTAACGATTTTCAACACACAATACGATGCAACTAGTTCCAATTGTTTGTCTCGGTTTCAAAAGTTCGTACAGGTTGCAGCCTAATTTCTCAATCGGCGCGACACGACCATCTTATATATAGTCTTTGGTTACAAAGGAAATTTCCCAACGCGCTGGGCACGGCGAAGCCTGAGTTTACACTGCACACTAACTATTGTTGTGACTACGATTTAGTCGGTGGTACGCGATATTTGAAAATCTGTAGTAAAAACCAACAAAACGAAGGTGCTACGAGAATATTGTATTGATTGAAGTTGTTATTTCTTTTTTAAATCACGCTCAAGGATATACGACAGGACGCAGCTTGTTCTGTCTGGTAATAGTTGTTTGAACTCGGCCGTGTCCATGGTCTTTGAAAGACTGTCTCGAGAGGAAAGATCCATTGTCAAATCTTGTCACAACTTAACGCACCTTCCAAAGTTCTCGAGGCGGTGTGAAAGAAAAAGGCTCTTGTTTGTTCTCTGCTGTCTAACGAGAGTTTTCGGCGCACTAATCACGCGGGAAAGCAAGGAAGGCATTCAGGTGGCGGACTTTTTGGCTGAAATATACGCGTGCGACAACGGTGATTTTGGCATTTTCAAATTGGGATACAAAAACGTGACTAAACGAGACGAAAATTTGATCGCGTGACTCAGAGATCTCGGCGCGATAATAATTTGAGGTTTGTGCGCGATATTTAAACAAAATTATTTTTTTTCCTTTTTTTTCTGTACCACACTCGATGTCCATTGGAAGTCTTTTGGACGAAGATTGCATAGCAACAAAATTCGTTCGTCAATCTCGGGTACACGGTCTTTGATTCTTAGTCGTATTTTTCTTTTTTTTTTTCTCGATTAATGTTATACTACTCAAAGCCAACTGTTCGAGTTTTCTAATCGATCGGGTCGCGATGGACGATTTTTGTTGAGGGATCGATAACGCCAATCGATTTGGTACAGGCACATTCAACGGTCGGTGATGTCAGTTATGCCAAACGCTGTTTATACCCCAAATACGGATAAATCCTGTTTGCTTATACTCCTTTGTTTGTCGTTGCTATGAACGCTTCTTATTAACCCCATCCAAGTCTGTAGAGAGTGAATATTTGTTAATTGCGATTAATCGAATTAACGTTAAAATCTATAGAGGCTACACGTGGTTTTTTTACTCACTCGCTTCGATATACGACATTCAATAGTGGGACTCGTGTGTGACGAAACGTACGAAGATGCAGATGATAATTGTTCTGTCGGTAACGTCGCAGTGGGAAAAATTTCATTCTTAGCTTTCGGATAAATAACCAATCGAACCTTTCGAATAACTGTAATTAAACTCAGCTACGGTTAATGAATCTTTTCACACACCCGCCACCTTCCCTCTTGCACACACGAAGTGTCCAAACTAATTACGAGCATGTGTCCGTCCGAAAAACATAAATCATGGCTGATTTATTGTCCATTCTATCGATAACTCATGCGTATATGTACAGTACGGTATAGGCACGGGATTGTAAGTTACAGTACGTTTCATTACGTCGTGCTTTCGATTCGATGTTATGACGTGTGATTTTTCGGGCGTTAATTCGCAGCGGCTTTAACAGGGGAATCTTTTATGCATGTAGCTAGCTTGTACGACATTAACTCGTCAACTTTTAACTGTTCCAATTTCTCCGGCATATTGTCGATGCACTCTGACATTGTCGATCTTACTTTTGTCGAGATCTCGAAATTCAAATCGAAATTGGCGCCACTGTCGTATCGTAGTACGATTTTCAGCCGCCAGAGTAATACGAACGATGGCGTCGACGTGGATTCGAGCGTTAGCTCATAGTTTTATTTTTATTATGAATCGTAAGTTTGTATTAGCTTTGTGGGTTTTCTTTCCAACTTTTTTTTTTTAATGATAACGATGCAAATCTTCTCGAGTGGAAGGGACGACAATGATAAGCTGCCTCGACAATTTCCTACGAGAGACAATGGAACGACAACGAATTAAGAATAAATTGATTGACATTTTATTTTCCCTCCTTCAAGACGAGTACAATCTAAATCCTGGTTTAGAGTGGGAGGACGAATTCACAGGTAGGTAATCTTCTTCAGAAGTTGATTCAATATACCTAATTGTGTCACAGCGATCACAAGTTTCGTTCTCACTTGCTTCACATGGAAAAAAAATTTTTTTCTCGTTTCCCTATGTTCTCTCACGTAACTTTATCGTTTTGTTGTTTAGTTCATTTTTTTTTCATTTTTTTTCTTCTTCTCCCGCTCCGTTATCAATTCTCGCTAGATTCTCGTACTTCGCATCGAGGGAATCATTATTATTTTTCGGACTACTCAAAATTGCTTGATGAGTTACTGTATCATTACATTCGCCAATTCATTACCTTTAATGAATTAATTCTTAGACTTAAGTTAACTTACGACGCGATGTACCTTGCGAGTTCCATTTTTTATGCACATTAAATTTTGTTCATTTTTTTTTTTAAATACGCATCTTCATCCGTGACACAATTCTGTACATAGAAGTTCGCATGGTACATCATGGCTTACTGTACACGTAGTGCAGACTTGATTCAATTTATCTAACAAAGTAATAACTTTCTTTCTTTCTTTCGATTCGTAGTTGAAATAATTTCAATTTTTTTTTCATTGTCTCTATACCATAAACTGTAGTTCAGCAACGAGTGACCATGCATGAGACTCGGGAAGCTGCGTTAACGCGTCTTCACGTTTCTTTACTATTTTTTTTCCTTATCTTTTCTCGTTGCGTATTTTGCCGACGTTTTTTTTTTTTTTTTTTTTTTGTAAATTGACAGACTCGTTCGTCGTGTCGTTTGGATTTTTTGGAATTCGTTATTTATTCGCGAGAATCCCATACACGCGTTCGCACTTCACCTCATATGCCATTTCTATATACTAATTACTATTTTCTCATTACACTCGGCACGATCAGTCATTCATCGTAACTTGTCACTGTTCGACTGTCCGGCAATCTTGCAATGGCTTTCCGTTCGATCAGACCAGAAATCAGATGCTTCTATCTTGATTTCGCGAAGTGGGATGTTTCTTTGAAACGCCCTTCTGTCTTCTTAAACTGTCACGAGACATCAGCCAGTTTCTGTTTCCATTAGAGGCTCACGTTTTTTGGGACTTAATCTCATTTTCAATCACGATCCGTAATAGTCATCGAATCCTGTCACGAATCATCGAAGACGCATGCCAATAATAAAAGGGTGGAGAGACACGACTCATAGGAAACCGAAGACTATTTATTGTTCTTAAAAAAAAAAAAGAAGAAACGACTCATTTTGTTTTTGTATTTTTTTTTATCTACTACTCACTGCCGATCAGATTTAATTATCGCGCGTGTAATTAACCTCATTGCATGTAGTCACGGCGAGTCGTCATTATTTTCATTCTCTTTTTACTGTACCGAGACCGCTTAAACTCGCAGCATGGACTTGTACGAATTTTTTAATTTTGTGCTAGTGCAATTCTAGTTTCTTTTTTTTTTTAACAAATTTGCTTTCGACGGGCATATACGATATTCTAGTAACTTCTCGTTAGGATACTTTTTTTTCTCGTTGTACCAATATCTTTGAGAGTCGAGCATTAGAAGAGCGACATTCCTTTCTCTTTTTGTCAGTCAAAATATGTTGTACCTTGGTACTATCGACGAGATATTTGTTACAATGTCAATTGATTCAGGGAGGTTATGTTGACCGTTGAGCAGCACTTGTAAGAGAAGTCACGTTAAAGCTATCAGGAGGCAGAGCACAAGTGATTTTTTTGATTCCATAAGTATCCGCCATTTTATAGTGATATTTACGTCAGTCGTGATGTTGGCTTCAGTTTTGTTCTTGTTTACGCATGAAAATGCCGAGTAAACTCTTAGGCGCCGTCGCACACAGTGGATCTGTTCTCCCCTCGTTATCCAAACTTCTTTGACTTATCAACAATTGCGAATTCTCATTACTTAAAAATATCATCAATTAAGAATTTGCATATTTTTGAAAAGTACAGAAAGTGTAAGTAACGAGAACCAACCTAATAAAACGCAAGCGCTAGACCAATGACCAAACGACCATGATATTTTTAGTCTTACGGACGTCTGCTTGTTGGCCTAACGCTTACGTTAGGTCTTACGTTTTTTGTGTGCGATGGCCCTTATTGTCGACTGCCATGGCTATACGAATACAATGCCGGTAGCATTGTTCGCAACAGCTTAGCTTGTTCGTGTAAAAAAAAAAGAGTAGTCGCATGTTATCAGGGTACGCGAGAGACATTGTTCTAAGATTGTCAATTCGAATCGGGTATTGACGTACGAGAATGCAAGGACTATGATTTGCGTGACGTAGTAGATGAGTAATTATTAAAAGTAAAAAAAAAAGAAGAAGAGAGACATAGAACAGTAGTCGGGGTAGGAGTCACATTTAGATAGGATTGTGGCAGAGCTAGGGTATTCGTAGCGGGACCAGCTTATTCACCACAGTTTTGACATATGATGATGGCCAAGCCGAGGATGAAGAGAGCAGCTTGCCCCACATGGATGGTTTCCAGAGTAAACTGCCACCGGGAATTCTGCCTCACGGTTTGCCGCAAGTCAAGGAAGTTCAGCCGGCAATTACTCAGGTGGAACAGCAGAAGGAAAAGGAGAAGCCTAAGGAAGGTACGAGAGCGAGAAGAATTATGGTACTTTTGGTTGATGATCTTATGGCCGATTTTAATTGGAGAAACATTCCTTTTCTTTTACAGTCAAGGAACTGAGCGAGGAAGAGAAACTCATGATTATACTGTCCGAGGATTTTCGAAAATTCTTTGACAGAGCATGCAGGATCGTTGAGAGAGCCATTGGGGAGTCTGTTGATATTTATACTGACTATACCGGTACGATAGACGGCGAGGACGCCATGTAAGTATATGGTGATTCAGAAAATTTTCAAGGTTCAGGCTGGTTATCTAATAATGGGGATCCAATGTACTTTCAGGGATGAGAAAAGTCATCAGCGACTTTGGCTCAATCGTAATTTCTTCTGCGAGCGCTGGTCGCGCAATCGATGCGTCACGTCTATGGATTGGTCGCCTCAGTTTCCTGAGCTGCTGGTCGCTTCGTACAATAACAACGATGACACTCCTAACGATCCTGATGGCGTCTGTCTTGTGTGGAACACGAAGTTCAAGAAGACTACACCTGAGTATATATTTCATTGTCAGTCTCCGGTTATGTCCACCACCTTTGCCAGATTTCATCCTAATCTCATTCTGGGAGGGACGTACTCCGGACAGATTGTTCTGTGGGATAACAGGGTCCAGAAGAGAACTCCTATTCAGCGTACTCCTCTGTCCGCTGCTGCTCATACGGTATTAAACATTTTTTTTGTCATTTGAGATCAAACGTGAGGTGGATATATATTTTTTTTCTTCTTATGCTTCATTATCCTTGCAGCATCCCGTTTACTGTCTGAGCGTTGTTGGCACGCAGAATGCCCATAATCTGATAAGTATCTCGACCGATGGTAAACTCTGCTCCTGGAGCTTGGACATGCTCTCGCAACCCCAGGAGAAACTGGATCTTCAGACGAAACAGTCTAAGCCTATTGCCGTCACGTCGTTGGCGTTTCCACACAGTGACGTTAACAACTTCATCGTTGGGAGTGAAGATGGCACTGTTTACTCTGGTAGTTCTGTCGTTCGATATTGTAACTATATTGTACCGGTTGCCGGAGTACTGATGATTTTCATTTTTCGCGTCCAGCTTGCCGTCACGGTACCAAAGCTGGTGTGACGGAAACGTACGAGGGTCATCAAGGTCCGGTCACTGGAGTTAGCGCACACCTGGTACAGGATGGCATTGATTTCTCTCATCTCTTCCTTACCTCCTCCATCGATTGGACCATCAAGCTTTGGAGTCTTAAGGAAAATAAACCCCTGTACTCCTTTGAACACAATGGCGATTATGTGTACGACGTCGCCTGGTCGCCAACGCATCCGGCGCTCTTTGCCGCCGTCGATGGTCAGGGTAGACTCGACCTTTGGAATCTTAATCAGGATACCGAGATTCCTGCGGCCAGCATCGTCGTGGATGGTGCTCCTGCTTTAAACAGAGTCTCTTGGACTCCTAGTGGGTTACACGTTACAGTTGGCGATGACACTGGCAAGATCTGGGTCTACGATGTCGCCGAGGTAAAGCTTCTTGTACGTTTTTCACTCCGAGAACTGCGTTAAATTCTGCATTGTGTCGTTTCAGCATCTGGCACATCCCAAGATCGACGAATGGAATAAATTCCTGCAGACGCAGCAGGAACTCAAAAATAATAAAGCGGACGAGGAGTTGGATAAACTTAATTTAAGCTCAGGACCTTCGTCCTTAACGTCTATGACTTCGATGTCCTCCTGCTCCATCAGATAGACAGATAAGCCTGATTTAGCTGCTATATATATATATATGAAGTCCTTAATACTCTAGCCTAACCACGCAACGTTACGATTAGCGCAACTTACTGCAAGTCGGAATAAAGAATTAACGACAGGCCGATGATATAATAAAATTTATTTAATACTTCTAGCATTGCTACGAGGTTAGGCAGCGTTTCACGTGCTTGTTATAATATGAAAACGAAATGACATTTTTGTTTTGTAAAGAAAGAAAAGAGAGTAATCAAGGGAACTGGCGATACCACTATTAATCTCCTGTGTCGCTCTGTAATGACTATGATCGTTTGTTTTTGATTAAACGATTCTTGCGTCTTGGCCTCTAACGGAGAAAATAAAATAAAGAAATTGCGATATTGTTAATGCGAAGCATTTCACAATGAATAAATGAGTACTTATCTTTTCTGCTTTCTATGTAAATAATATGTAATCCTAAATTTATTGACAATTTAACTTCTCGAAGGTGGAATGGTGTATGCGATGGTTTACCGAATGAATGTAAATCAAATTGTAAAATAACTGCGTCAATTGTTTTAATCGTATGTTTAAAAGTCAGTTGACCGTACTTTAAAAAATTTTTTGCGGTTTCATAATTCCTCTTTTTTTTTTTTAGTAATGCTCAAAATTCGAGCCAGGCATAGCGAACTGATAAATTATCTTCTGTAATTTCTTTTTTTTTTTAAATTGATTTAGCTGCATTTGTATAAGTTATCAAATAAAAGAATGGTTCGAATAAAATCGTATCGCAGTAAAGATACATTGCTGTATTACGTTCTCAGTGTCAGTAGGTTGTCGTTACAGAAAATTACCATGAAATTTGTCGAAGGTACTGATCCTTATTAGAATTAGAATGACTAAGCGCGTCCCTCTGGTCGCTTTTGAAAACAAGACTGGCTGATCTTGTCACTCAAACTGGGTCAGGGAAAATGAATTCGTTGTATGTACGTGTCAGATAATTCAGAGGCCGTGAAGAGCTGCTGCTCTTTACGTATCTCTGGGTCAATTGTACATAAATACAGCGTGAACGACGATGAGGGAAACGAACGAATTTATAGTGAAACTTTTTACACGGCATAAATGGAGAGTTGCTCTCGCTTTACCTTTAACGGTTCTTAGCCCTGTAATTTTCTTCGTGGCAACTGACTGACGCTGTTTGCCAATGTGAACGAAGTTGAATCATGCGTCCTCGATCTGTACACTCTAATCGAATCCGTAATAGTACCCGTTTCCTTAATTATTTCCAAAAATCTTATTCCATATCAAAACTTAGAATTCTGACTCATACCGTAATGAGATGGAGTCACGTATTGAGGTAGGACATTGTGTATGAGGAAAGGATGGATAATGTAAATGAGAGAGAAAGACAGAGAGAAACTCAAGGTAAAATCGATGACGCAGATGAATGACGTAAAGATACAGGTGTACAAATTAATGACGTGACGATAAGATATGTCATATTTAATTATAAGTATGGCGTTGGGCGGTGCTGGATGCGTCATACTTTGGATCGATAGATTGTAAGCACTAAAAAGTTAATTGCAACGGTATCGAATAGAATCGTGGTTGCTTGATTTTTTGTGAAATTGCAACCGTCTCGTTTTTATTGGTTTTACGAGGTTGCAACCGCGTTGCGAAGCGTGTGCGGCTTGTGACGGCGCGATGGGAGGGAAAGTAAAAAAAGTTCCTGTCGATATCCCCGCGTTTGACAGGCACGAGCGCCAAACTGCGGAGTCTGGGGGAAGGTGAAAACGTTGTAAAAAGATCCAGTGACCGTTCGCCGGCCGTGGAGTTAAGTCGAGGTGGGATTGTTCTTCGTCACGGTGCTGATTTCATACCTATTTATCAAACAGTTGGACAGTTTCTTTGACGATTGTTGTAAGGAAAGTAATAGCACAACAATGGGTGATAAACAGACTGGTGAGTTTTGAAAATTGTTTTTTAGATACATGACAGAACATTTGTGCGAGTGACAGTATGGTGGTTCCTTTTTTTTAATTTTGAAACGGTCAGCATATATATGAGACTTAATGCATTTGATGCCCGAGGCAATTCTTAATGGTTTTCAAGAAATTATGAACGATTTCACACATTTTCATTTTCTCAAGTCCGATTTGGTTTTATTATTAGGGTGAAATGATTTGCTTCATTATTTAATTGTTTAAAAAATGTTGTTTTCATTGTAAAACTGTTTTATCTGTGCAGAACATATTGTTATGACACCAAAGTGCAAAACCGCAAAGTCCACTACACTGATTATTGAGAGACAGGCACTGGACCCACCCGCTGAGAATGGAAATGAGCAAAATGTTCACATAGCTGGTGGAGATCATAAGGGGATTGTCATTAATAAACAGACAGCGGCTGGTAAAGATTGAATTATTTTAATAGATTAATGGAATATTTTGTAAAACTTGTTATTGGGTAATTTGAAAAATTGTTTTAGTGGCTAATGGTGCCTCTAATCCACCACACCTGTGTTTGGAGTTTAGAGTGTTTCTTGTAAGTGCTCAAACTGGTAAACACACCCAAGAATCTAGAACACTGCAATTTTGGTTTACGGAATCGCTTCCAGAAGTTGAACAACCCAGCATCGCACAAGAGTTCTTCCGTGAACTGGTTAGTCCACAAGAATTTCCAAGAGGTAAGCTGTAAATTGAAAATTAAATCATGCTCCACACACTTTATTTGACAGTAAATAATCACAACCAGTGACCACTTTTATCCACCTTCTGCGGAAAGCATATGTAACAATAGGCAGGCATCATAAATTTTGTTCAGTGCTTACAAAAGTGCTGAATGGTCAACTATAAAATCAGATTTATTGCTGTGTCAAGAATATCTCAATGGATTTCTCAAAGTAGTTTTTTCTAGAAAATGCTTATGCACAATTTATCCTAAAAACAGTATTCACAGGTGGTACCCAGCATCCTATCTTATTACACCATTACTTCTATCTTCTATTGCAGACTATGTCGGATTCATAAAGAAAATTATGAAACTAATGCAGCATAAGTACACTACCATACAGAAGCTTGAAGTGGAACTGAGGCAACTAGATGAACCAATTAATCTTCCCACCAGACCATGTAAGTGGATATTTTTTTCTACGACTTATCTATCATTTAATTATACGTACGCAAGATTATCGGCTAAAGCTGTGCATTACTACTGGTAGGCAGCAAGGTATTTTTATACAAAGAACTATAAATAGTATGGTCGACAATAAGATCGACAAAATCATCAGCGTTTTCTTGCTGTGCAACACGCAAGATCGCATACGCTTGAATCCCTAAAATATCAATATGATTGATCTTATTGTGCCTCCATTTAAAATCAGTATCCATAACGTTTATACATATATATACACATAATCGCTCTGCGATAATACATAATTTACCTGCGACTTTTATCAAATAGATATATACAGTGTCTGCGCCTTTACTTATCTAACTTATCTTATCACATATTTTAATCTTATTAACTATATTGAATTCGTGACTTATCGAATAGAGAAAAGTCATCACAATGAAATTTGCATATCTATACAAAAAAATTTTCCAAGGAACTTCGCCTACTCTATTGGCATAATTACCACACCTCTTTTATTATAATTACATCTATATTCTAAACGATCTGAGCTACCTAATGTGTTCTAGTATTCATTCAAAAATACATACCAAGCATCGTACCTCGTTTCTTTGACCTTACATCATAGCAGCATTCACTTCCGACAGGACGTATGAAGTTACGTCTCATAGAACGTAACACGACTCTGCTGATCTTAGCAGGAAAACAACTGTCCTTTATTTAATCTGTCTCTTCTCACGAGAATCGACGTGTAGACAGGAGAATGAATTATGATAAAGATTCAAGTAGTATAATGCATCTTTCAATCATACAAGATTCTGTCATTCACCATAAGACGTGGGTCTTAATCAGTTAAGTATTTAACGTGGGTCGAACTTTGACCCTACAAGGGCGCAGGGTTCGCTATCAAGTAAATTAGTTTCATTGAACCAAGTGGTTGCTTGTTGCTTGTTCACCAAGAGTGTTCCAGCAATTTGTCTCAAGTGTGTCTACGAAAGTTTATACTCTTACAAGGAAACACCTACTTGATGTTGATTATATGTATTCATTATTAATATTTTTGAGTTTCAATAATATACTGGATACCTGTTTATCTTGCTCTTGAAACACTCAGAGCAGTTTCAGAATATGACTCTAGATTGTATAACGCTATACAATTGCACACAAGAATCATTGTTTCTCATTGGTTAAAAAATACTGTTGTTGTTAATATTTGATATTGTTCTCTGCAGCTCGAAAAGGCTACATGCTCCTCACACTTCCTCGGCCTGAGAAAATCATTTCAAGATCAGGTTCGAACAGACAACTTCAGTTTGACATTGTTCCTGCCACGTTTCTCTTGAACATTTTTTTGTTCCATAGCTGCCAGCGCATACTCACACGCCGTATGTAGCTTGGCGTAACACAGTCAGTAATATTTACCGGTCAAAGGAAGCTTCGCCATCTTGGACTACGATAGCGTGGTCACGGCTATCAGTAGAGTATTAGTTAATTGAATTTTGGAGCTACGTCTTGCGCTCAATTGATTCACAACGCTTCATTTAATTTACCATACAATTGGTAACGCTTCGAGCATTGCACTCATCCATGACTCATTTTCTATTCTCGTTCTTAACATCATCTTGGTGTACTGGATAAGCTAAAGTAGGAAGCAGACATTGATTAGCCTTTTATACATCAAGTTTCAAATTGTCCAACTATAGCGTTGTATTTAAATTAATAGAAAAATCAATAGGGAACTGCGCAACTGTTTATATTCATCTACATTGATCCATTGACCGGTAGATATTTTTGCATTATACCACATTGCAGACTGTGGTGTCCATAACAATATCGATTTAACAAGATTTCTGTAATCTGAGTTATATTTGTCTTTTTTTTTTTGCGTTCAATAATCAGTAACACGAGTGCCATTTCGTTTTCTAACAAGCTCACTTGACATTTGCAGTATGATATTTACCAGAGGAGAAACTATGAATTTATAAATTCTCGTTATTCTCGTCAAAGGACAGTTGTCTGGTTTTATTCTTTCGCTGCAAATGAAACATTGATTTATGCATCTAATAAAGTTCTTGGCTCCACTACGTAACATGACCTACATATCATATTTCCTGGGCAGAATGGAGTACAGCGTGCATGTTACCCCATTTACATATGGCTGTGTACAGAGCACTTGGACTAGTACACTTTGCAAGTCTTTCTACGCGTAGGCTTTATTTTACTTTGATCTTTCGTTTTCTAGGGATACATTTCAATTAGTTCAGACGACTTTTACAAAGATCACACCGTTATTCGACCTGAGACACAATTATGTGCTTCAGAAATTTGACAAGAATAATTTACAAGTAAAATCGTGTACTTTATATATCTTTTGTTCTCTTTAATTTTTTTACAATTTTTTTTGTAGCAACAGAGAGGTTACTTTCGTTTTTATCAGTCACTTCCAATTAGTGTGTTACTCATTGTTTGAAAATGGTACCACGAATTCGATCAGAGATTATCTCTACACAGTAAATACACTATCTATGCAAATAAATGCTACCTTCACCAGCTGTTCATAAAAGGAGTGGCTTATATGTATTTGGATTACTACAATGGTATTGGATTAGAAGCCCTGGATAATTATATCATATAAATTAATCAAGTGAGAAACTATCTGAATTTATTTTAATGTTCTAAAACAATTATTAATAAGTATTTAATTATGAATTGTTCTCTGTTTTCAAGGTTTCCTTTATTCTGTCCATGGAATTTGTAAATATTTAAGACTTCCTCTTCCGGGTCTATATATTCTGTTGCATCATGCAGTCTGGAGCTTACAGTTACCAGTGGACTGTGTTCCCTCAAACAGTCAGGCATGTCGATCACCAGGGATACTGAGTCTATCAATAGCATAATGACTTCCCGTTACTATTCATTGATTAGAGAAGCGCAGCTATACATAGCGATCACTTTGGAGTTGTCGGACACGCCCAATAATTATTTAATCGAAGCGCAAGGCATCTGATGAATTTTTAATTATCCTTGACGCCGTACGTCGTACCGTATCCGCCGGGCTTAACGCCATGAAAACAAAGTATGTCGGACTGATCTAAATTCTCGACTCTCCCCTGATGCCAGATGCTCGACCTAAATCTCCTGACTGGCTTAGGATATCCAGGCGATGCCTTTAGGATCGATCAGATAGTCCAAAATGTTCCTCTGCACCAGGGTCTATTCTTTATTATTAATGATTTACTGGAGTACGCAATTATTAGAGTAGTAATTGCACTAATCAGTGTATTCAGCTAAGTCTTTTCTCTAGCAATAGCTTATTAGATACCTCTAACAATAAGACACTTGCTCGACACTCAGTATAAGCTACTTTGAATCAGTATGCTGATACTTGAACGAGGATACATAGAGACAGTTATCTTCAGGATGCTCAATGTTGGAGCTTCGCTCGGAGCAATTGTTTCTGATCAGATTATTTCACGTCTATTATATTTTCAGTGTCTGCAGATGAAACTGCTATGGGTCAAGTTGTGGAGCTTACCTTGGAGAAGGTCTTGGAACTCATCGAATCTGCCTATCCAAATCCTGTCACTGTTACCGACATGGCCAAGTAATTTATTAACAGTTTTGGTTGTCAATGACAAGTCACACGATAATGATGATTTCTTATAATTCTTATCGTTGCCTTTTTAGGGAACATGGCTGGGAAGCTGCTGCTGTCGAAGCCAAACTTAAGATATTGCAAGACAAGGGTGTTGTTAAGGCTATGGAACATGGAGCATACACAAGAGTCGTACATCAAGATACGCACATCAAGGTACCAAAATGAATTCAGCAATGTTGTGTTAATTTTTTTATTATTTGGTTAATCAGTTCCATCATGACTAATTCAATTTTAATTATTTTTATCAGGTCGTCAAGCAGATGCCTACCATGGCAAGCTCAAAACAACCAACCATCGCTATTATTACTGCTCAATACTGTGAGAAACTCGCTGTGGATTCGATGATCGAGAACAAGGAAACCTTTGTTCGTTACACTACAGTTGGTGAGTTATCGATAATCCCAATATGATTGACGTTCACATTGTAAATGATAGTGAAGCTTTGAGGAGGATTCACAAGAGTCAGTTGCGCAAGACTGTTATATGCTACGATTAAAATTAATTTCACTTAAAAAGAATACTAAATTTGTATAAAAGCATTGCTAATTATGGATGCTTAATTAACATTAACGATGGGATAAGTTTTCAGTAACAACAACAGTGTATTTAGACATTTGTGAAAACTTGTACGAAAGGTCCTGACTCTGGACAGTATTTATTTTTCATTCCTTTAACTTTTCACAATAGTACAAGATGGGATACTGGGTGACTCAATTTTTCAGTAATTGTATTTTCATGCGGAATTCGAATATAGGCTTTAATACTGATTTTTCCTCATACTTTATCATGCATGATACTTTAGGTACAGCGAGCTCACCGGATGCCCCTGATGGAACACCTCGAGTGGTTTGCCGCTTCGGTAAAGTAGTTTGTAATATAGTTTTCTTCTTCGGTCTACTGCCATTTAGAGATTCACCTCATAGCTTGACAATTGCTTGTGTCCGAGGAACGTTACAGGGCGAAGGTGCCGTGTTGTTACATTGCCAGAGGAATCATCCGAGTGTTTTATTGTTATTTTCATTTGATATTTACCTTTTTATTGTCACTCACAATATATGGTTTGTTCACTTACACTCTATCGTCCCCTCATTGTCACTGAGCACAGTTAAAGTCATACCTCACCCATTGTTGAGAAATTTCGTTCTAAAACTATGCATCAATCACTTTTATTATTTATTTCAATTCCTGTTGTTGCGATGATATATTTCTTCATCGATTTGACACATCAATTTGTAATTTTAATATTTGTAAATCCTATTATTTTTCTTCTACTCCTAACACCATGCTCAAATAGCACATTCTAATATTAAAAATGACAGTACCTCGAGATTTGTTTTAATTATAATTCCATTTAGTACCAGGATCTATAAGACATAGCAGAACGAATTTTTTTTCGAATGTAACACTTTTTATGTATTCATATTATCTCACCAGCGACACTGCTCCTATTCGGGTCTCGTCGATAGCAGCACCAATGCACATGTATTATACACGATTTCAATACCTAATTTGCAATCAGAGCTGGAACAAACGAGATAACAGGGTACTTTGTAAATTACAGGCGAATCGAATGTCTACACTTTGGGTAATATCGGTGCTCACAGAATCGTTTGTACGAAGTTACCAAGAGTTGGACACACCAGGGAAGCCATGACGGCAGCTGGTAACACTACGACTAGATTATTAGGTGAGTATCTACGGCTGATTAATTTATTAACTGTAAATTAATCGCTACTCTCCATTTCAACAGGTACATTCCAAAAGGTGGATTTCGTCTTTCTGGTAGGAGTCGGCGGTGGCGTTCCACATTATACGGATTATCATAAGCACGTCAGACTTGGTGACGTAGTAGTGTCTCATCCGACTCTGTTGAACAAGAAATATGTTTATGTTTATTGCGAGAATGCAAAGCTCGCTGAGAAAGGCTATCATTTTGAGACCAAGGAATACTGTCCGACTAATTTAGGGCTACAGGAAATAGCAGCTAATCTCAAGTCTCAGGTAACGTTCCTGAAGAAATTCTCTACAGCTGCTGGTGTCTTCGATCCAGGACGATATAAAATCTTTCAATGTTTTTCATCGACAGGCTGAAAATGGCACGAATCCCCCGTGGCAGACGTATCTGAATGAAGGATTGGATGCCCTGTGTACACAATCCGAGCATGACTTTAAAGCGCCGCCACCAGAGTCAGATAAATTGTATATGGCAATCGGTGACAGGGATGTCATCGAAGTGGCTCATCCAATTGCGCCTCAGGATTCAACCAGGAAGAGGTGAGTCACTTTCAGTTGTATGGATAATTTTGAAGAGTAGCTGTCATTGGTTCGTTAGCTAATTTTTCTTTTATTCTAAGACTGGATGGCTGCCCTCGTATACACTTGGCACCTGTTGCATCCGGTCGTCAAATCGCCAGGGACGATCAGCTGCGACAGAAGTTTGCCACGAGGTTTGGCGCCCTGGCCTTCGACGCTGAGATGGACGCCGTCGTCGAGAGTATCCTGGGTAACTGTCGTGACAGCTTTGCAGTGGTACGTGGCATTTCTGATTACAAAGATGGTTCCCGGGTAAAGGAATGGCAACCTTACGCATCATTGGCAGCTGCCAGTGTAGTCAAAGCCATAATTTGTGCTATGGACGCGCCAACCAATGTTTAAGTAGCTAGGTAACCAATGAATGACTTGGTTCGAGTCATCGTCCGGGTTCACTATGCAATACAACGACCGGACAATGATTTTGACTGACTAAAACGAGGTAATGAAACCAAAATGCAATTGGTTTCCATTGAGTGATGATAATGAATTAATGCTGTCATGTTCTATTGAATCTAGAAACTTAGGTGATAATAGGAAGACTACGACTGGTCCTTCTTGATAATTAATACAGGACATCATTAACGAGCCAAATGGTTTATTTATTATAGCATTTGACATATAAGTGATAGTGTTACATTCTAATTTCTGTACGTTCTGTAAGGATGTGCCATTTTTGAAAATTTTTACTTTGTGTCTATTTACTACTTAGGTATCGGGATACCTAATGTCAGTGCAATTCTTTTTATACGATTCCTTTTTGCCTTTTTACAGTTTCTTACCGTTTTTCACGAATTTTGCATAAATACAAAAACAGTATACTTGTAGCATAATAGACGATCGATGATCGCGCTCGGTATACGTTTACATGCCGCTGCGATTCAAATCTAATTATACGTAACTGATAATCAATATCAAAATATAGAAAACAAGGGGCCTAAGGCAGAGTATAAGAATTAAAGTCTGCTAGGTGAATAATAGTAGCCAAGGATTTCTAAGTCATACTTGTGAGTAACCGGGAAGCTAGTGGACCCTGATAGCAATTTGAGAAATGTAGAGACTATAGTATTTTACGAATTTGAAGAAAAAAAATAAGACAGATGTTTTAAATATATTAGAAACCAGTAGCCGTGATAGACGAATAAAATAGATGAATTATAATAGCATTGATCAAATTACAATCAAATTGTCGTTACACTATTTACATTAACTATTAAAATCTTTATCGATGCGTATAGTACACTCGCTATGAAAATCATTATGATACTTGACCAGAATGCGAGACTATTTAATGAATTATTAACGTAGCAGATCCGACATGATGAAATCATCTACTAGCACGAAGAAACATTTTTATTCTTAGTGGATTATACGTAACCTAAGGTACGTCTTATCAGTGATCAGCGTTAACGGTTATCAATATACGTGCCAATGTGTTCATGAATAAGAAAAATATTATATGAAATTCACACTGCCCGTTTTAAAAGCGAGGGTCAAAAATTGACAAGAGGAAAAACTAACCTCACTTCTCGTGACGCAATAATATATACTTGTTACAGGCCGTTCCATGAATTTTACTCGATTCAATTCGGTTATTATAAAACCGTTACGTTTTAATACTTCCATCCACGCAATTCCTGAGGTTTCAAACTATTATATTATAAGGCACAGGGTAGAACGTTGGTACTAATAGGCACTGCAATTAGAGCAAGAAATACAGATTCTAAATTGCTATATAGAGATACTTAATTTTTTCAACAACGCTGCGCAGAACGATTCTACTGGTTAGATTGTAAAAGTAAAAAATTTCAAGACACGATGATTGATCAGCTCGTGGAAGACTCTCTGCGTCGCGTTCTTAACGATATAATTCAGTATCCGTAGAATATATTTTTTAGATAATAGAGTTTAATATATATATTAATATATTTCGAAAGTAGCGACAATCCTGTAACTAAATGTTCGATACAAATAGCAAATCAATGATGTATGGGTAAACTGTTCGTTTGGATTGTCGCTCTTTTTAGTTTAAAGATATTTGTATTTATTTATTTATTGTTTCCTTTTTTTTTTGTTGCTCGTACCGACCTTCTATTAATTTCCTGACATTCGACATTAGCTGAAGGAATATTCTTTAGTGAAATTTTGATAGATAACTATGAGAGTCACTTGTTGTCTAGATGCACAATTTTCAAATTCTAAGAGACATAGAGAATTATTATCAATTGTACACAGAAGAACACTATTATATACAATATATTGTAATAGATTATATTATATTGCATAGAATATTTAATTCTACCTACCTGATGAGAGATTCCTACTTAAGGCCTAATATTATGTATTAAGTATATTTATGTTTACAAGAAGCTTTGCTATGGAGCTTTAGATTGTGCACCTGCATTTAGTCTTATTATTATTATTCTTGAGTATCGTGCTTTCGACGCTAGTCGCACTATTGTGTTTTAGTATTTTCTATTAATTATTCGATTTTCATAGAATCAAATGATGCGTGTATTGAATTTGATTTTTTCTAAATTTCATGTGTAATTGTCCAATAGATCAAGTATTATTCTTCTGTCATTACACTTATGCCGGCCTCTTTTCCTGCCACTTGCTTTGGTAGTAATTTTATAGTCTTCCAGTGGATCAACCAATTATCACTATTATTATCCACCTAACAAGTTCTGGACAGTGCTTTCAAAGCAGTTCGAACTTTGAAAACTGCAAATTTGCGGTTATGAAAAAAAGATTTCTTTATGCATTCACGGAGAACACGTTTAACAATTTTGTTTCGGTTTAGTTTACATCTCAAAATAGCATATTGTTTAGTACGAAGTAATTATAGTCACTCTACACGTGTCGCGCGATGAAAATGTGTAGTTCACAACGATATATCAAAGTCGATGCGCCAGAAAGCAAAGAGAATGTAGGAAATAGGTGAAACATCAGGATCTACCGAAATCTTATTTAATGTACTGTTTACACTTGATGAGATTTTGTTAATTGATACATTATAATCTCTGTACTGTGTGTTTATACCATACTTTGAAAATAAACGTTTCAGGACACGCACAAACGTATCTACTGACTTTGAATTTTATTTCACAGTTTTGATGAGATTTTGTTAATTGATACATTATAATCTCTGTACTGTGTGTTTATACCATACTTTGAAAATAAACGTTTC
>JARQTI010000454.1:2591378-2701377 GCA_030142655.1 Trachelus tabidus | reverse complement strand
TAAAAAAGTAATGGGTAATAGATGTGAGTTCCATTACTCATTTAAAAAGTAATGGGCGACCGATCTGAGTTCCATTATTCATTAATAAAGTAATGTGTAATGGATTCGATTTACATCGCCCATTTTGAAAGTAATGGGTAAAAAAAACGGTAATGCATTAAAAAAATAATGCATTTTCCCAACTCTTATACCGTATAATATTTGAAAAGAATTGCCAACTTATGTTACCCTGATAAAGCGGCACATAAGAAGAACTAAGAACTAGTAAGGGTTACCTTCTGTGGATATGAAGAATTTTGTTGCGTGTATTATCTGATACCTCGTGTACGAGATCGACGCACCTTGTGCACAACAATAAACGGTTGCATGGATGTGATGACAGTTCCATGATACAAATTGATGCAGGTCGCTTGCGAAGTGCCTTGAATTTGTGCAAGCAATTCAGTTATGGAAGAAAATAAAGAAACTGAAAGTATCCAGCTGCAGGATCAAAACAACTTGAAATCAGAGGTTCAGAACGAGGTCCTTCTCGAAAATAAAAAATCTGACATAAACTTCGACTTTCTTAGTCCACCCGGAAGGGAAGAACCACCGACTCAACCTGTTTATCAAATTCGACCACAACTTTTTGAAAAGTATTTATACATTTTTTTTCTTCAATAATAATTACTTATAATTATCTTTTGTGTAACCTCTCAAAACAGAGAATAGTAGCTGTAAATAATAAAAATTTATCTCTGTGGGATAAATAAATGATTACTTATGAATCTTTATTAGATTTCGACCTTTGAGTGCAAAGGAAGTTATACATACTGTTTTGTTTGATTACTTATCTACAAAAGTTTATAACGAAGAAGAGGCTGAACAATGGATGAAAGAAATTGCAGATTTGATAAAAGAAAAAATTAAAGGTAACGACAGGGTGTTAGCAATCTATGGATTAAAGACGATCAAGAAAATGTTTTCAGAATTAAAGTTTGGTCGATACAAATACATTGTAAACGTAGTTCTTGGTGAACAACACGGTGCTGGTCTAAAAATGGGTACAAGGTGTATCTGGGATGCCGAGGCGGACAGTTATGCTTATGACAATTTTGTCAATGTAAGAAAACTTCTAGGAGTCTACTTAAAATGAAGTTTCCTCAATGACCTTAAGATACATTTTCCAGGACACTATTTTCTGCGTGGCTACAGTATACGCTGTATATTTTTACTGAAACACTCGACAAGATCTGGTTTCCAGAATATGCAATTATCAAGAATACTATTACTGGTATATTAGAAACAGCAGTCAATTTATTAGCACGTAACATATCATTACCATACAAGAAGACACATGCACTAAATACATGTTGTCCAATGGCACAAGATATTTTTACAATCTGTTAAAGTTAAAATCCACGTATGTATATTCTGTAAAATATATATCTATATATATATTTATTAAGGATACAGCACATTGCTCTTAAATTCACTATAGAGACTATCATTATTATAGCACCATAATTCACGGTATCGCACGACTGTTAAAAGAATTTGACATTCGCTGCTCTTTTAGGGCAACTAATGCCGCAATTTGCTTGTTTACTCGAGTTATCTGCACTCGTAAGCGATTAATTAGTTAAAAAAAAAAAGAAAGACAGTTAATAATATAAAACTCCTATAAAAATTTATCAGATCTATGATACGTTTACACCTTTACGGTGAACAATAAAATTGAACCTGATCACTTAAGATCGAGAGTTTTGCTTTACAAAGACTGTAGAGTATTTAATAGGTTTCGGTATGTCACTATCCAAAATAAGGTCAAACCCACTCGAGGTGCCTGAAGTATTTCTTGAAATAAAAAAAAAAGTATCTAAACGCATTCACCTTTTCATCGATTTCAGGAATCAAGTAGAGATGAGAGCTATACAAGTATAATATAATGTGTTAGTATCAAAACACATTGACAAGACGAGTATTAGTATAGTAATCTACTGTTAAGAAAACAGATATTTTTGATAACCGATAATTTCACATCACAAGAACTAGCGCGTCCTGAGATCAACCTGCAGACATGTCTCCCAAAAATATTTTTTTTTAAATATTGGGCACATTTTTCTCGTTGACCTTTAGATCTCGCTGGATCTTCATACAATTTATTAGAAAAAATAAAGGCACAAACTAGTAAGACTATTACTATAACGATCATACGGTTTCAAAAAACCATTAGATGCAGAGAGGATAATAATGATAATAATGACAATAAAAGTAATTGACTCGTGAGAGGTTCTTAAATTAATTAAATTAAGATTATGTAAATTCCAAGAATTATTACAAATGAAGCACCGCTTTTGAATGCACACTTCATGTATGCTTTACTTTTTGATTGGCTGCTTATAGCTTAGCACAAAGAGAAACAAAAATATTGCAAGGTAGGTATGCCACACCAGTTAAATAAGTGAAATAATTAAAAAATCCTGTTGTCAAAGATAATTGACTGGGCAATTGTAACGTTGTTTATGATGTAGGACTTTCCATTGTCATGTTACAGTGATAATGAGTTACAATATAGTACAAGGCAGAGCACAGCACAGTGGCAGACATACGGGAACAACTGCGCCTCCGCTGCTACTTTTACTTTTGCTCTTACTTGATTTTTCATATTCGTATTGACTACTATTCTTCTGCCATCCACCCTGTAATTGTAACAAGATGTTATACAAAAAAATTATTTATGTACTTAATGTTAACAATATTTAAGCTACTTACGCCGGATTGTGACATGGCAGCACTGGACTCTTCTTTTTTAGTGAACTCTGCAGATCCTGGGGGATAGTAGACAGGTGGTCCAGCTACGTTCTTGCTTTCGACCTTTGGTGGAGTGTGAGCTATAACTTCAACTTGTTTCTTCTGACTGGTATTATCAGTATCCCTCGTCTGTCGCTGCTGTTCGTCCTGCTTTGCAATGTCAGCCAAAACTTCACGCTAGTGGACAAAAGTTTAGTATCGTTTTATGTTTTTCTGTATAGCACGATATTATGAAAATTGCTAATAAATTAAAAAGAATTTACCTCGGTGTCAGAGAATGATGCCATAAGATCCTCCAGCTTCGCAGGTGGTCCTTGTCCATTGCTAGGACTTGGTTTGGCATTTGACGGATACACTTGCACTCCATTGGTTGGGAAGGGCTTCGGTAAGAGGACTTCATGATCCTCAGGATATTTGTTCGGTGGCACAGTTGTGGTGGTATTTGAATATTTATAAATAGTAGTGCTAGATTGGGGTGGATTGGTCTGCGGAGGTGCAGTATAATAATTGACAGTTGTATGAGTCGGAGTACCAGGTTTCTGTCCTTCAGGTGTATTCTGTCTGCTGCTGGAGGGTGGTCTGTTGCTTGAGGGAGGACGATTAGCATAATGTTCCTCAACTCGATTTATTGTCGTATGGGTTTCGTTTATGGTCGGAGGTTGGTTCTGGTAGATGATGGTAGTATCGCCAGGATGATCAGGTCTGTCACCAGGACCATGCGGTCCATGTCCATTAGAATAGTTAGCATTTACCTGATAATATTTCTCATCCCTCGTTATACTCCTTGTAGAATCAATATTTGTTGGCGGTGAACCAGTGTGATAAACAATTGTTGTGTTTCCAGGTTGAGACTGCTGACTTCCCGGTGGATAGACATGCTCTTCCTTATAGAATTTGGCTTCCTTCTGAAGGCTTGACGATTTGGATATAACTTCTGTTGGAGGAGGACTCGCATATCGCATTGGACTTCCTGGTCCATCTTGACCAGAAACATTCGTTACACTTTGAGTATGATAAGTCACTGTCTTGTCAGTGGAACCTCCTCTAGGCAGAGTATACGTAATAGTCTGATCACCAGGAAGTACCACACCTCTTGGCAAACTACTTCCTGGTAAATAATTCTCGGGTGAGCCAGGAAGTTCGTAAGTATAGGTTTTTATGGTCGTGGTAACCTTTGTATTAGGACCCGGTGCTAGATTGATTGGTATTGCTGGCGTAGGCGATGGTACCGGTATGTATTCTCGATTTCCATACTCCTGGGAATTGTCCAAGGTTTGAACAGTTGTCACTGTATTCTGAACCGGTCTTGGTTCTCCTTGATAATCTGAAATGAATCCCATAAGAACATTATGTTCCCACTATCACTTATACTCTTCGCCTAAATCAGCTTTGGCTATCTTTACTTCTGACTTGCACAAACAGCTGACCGTGCACGGTCGGTCACGGTAATTTAGTCACACTAGCAGAATTACAAGTCAATGTCATTTACATACTAGAAGATTCATGGATGTACTTGACGTCTCTGTACTGGCCACCAGGTAGTGGAGACGTCTGCCTGGAACGAGATGTCGTAGAGCCATCACTGTAAAGCTGTAACATGATAAATTAAACTCAGTTTACAAAAGATCATTATATCCAGTATATCGTGGTACATTCCAACAAGAGATAAACTGCTTACTAATTCTCTATTGACAGTGGATGTCTTGCTAGATGGGTCAGGACTACGATGACGTCTATGTGGCCTGTTGTCCTCGTAACTGGACTCATGAATCTCTTCGCTGTCAAACAAAATAAATAATTCTATTATATGCTCTGCCTTCCTCTTTAATCCCATTAGTCAGTGGTATTGTATTGCACGTTTATTTTCTTACTATACTGAAAATTGGCACGAGTCTAGAAAAAAAAAAAATAGCGCCTAGGTACTAACAGCAGCGCGCGTTTCACTTGGCACAAGTTCAAGACTATTTTAATATTTCATCTATAAAATACTCACATGAAAGGCACGCTGCTACTGTCCAGAATGCTTTGGTTGACATTGCGTTCATCTGAAAAGATTGACAAAGATCACTAAGACAGCATGACAATGCTTAAATAAAATTATTCCGTACAGAAAATTGACGTTAGGCCATAAAAGCAATTGTTACCAATTGTAAACGCATATCAGCATGCGTACATAAGCCTTGATTAAATTGTTCGTCATTGAGATTCTAATCTCTAATCCGTGACCCTCAACCCTTTCACCTAGCCGCCCTCGCACAGAGAGACGCTCGTCCCTACTCGTCCTCATTGGCGAGACAGAGAAATCGGGTCAGCCTTCATCTGTAAACGGGCCTAATATGGCGGGGACCTGTTACGTGTGGCAAGAACACCAGCCTCTTTCCCAGGACCATCATCAAGGCCCACATGAAGATACACACGACAGTAACAACAAAAGGTTGTGAAAATCTTGCGTAATAGCAATTTTTTAAATGTTATCACCCTTATCATCGTCGTGTATTATGTGACAGTTATTACTTATCGCAGAACTTCAATATTCCAATTAAAATTTGTCTAATCATATCGGAACTCGTAAACACGAATAAAAATTTATCCTATCATCATTAACCGATGCATTATATTATTCTCCGTTCATGGATACCATAATAATCGAAACATTATTTTTATTTCCTCTCTATACCTACCCTATACTTTTCGCCTCAATTAACTATACACCTGAAGGCCGTCGCGAACCGTAAAAGGAGCGTCACGACCGACACCAAGAAGTCGAACGCATTACACGTGTGTGAATGTAGTGACAGGTTCTTTTCTCTACGCTTCCTTCAGACCGCAAGTAACGCCGTGGAATGTTTGCTCCCCGTTCGATCCTCAATGGAGCTTGGTACTAACCTCAAAAGTCAAAAGAATAAAATAACGTCTTACCAATAGGTTTTCCATCCAGGCTCTTGTTGTACTGATAGGAAACTTGCTTGTAAGCCACTGTCTTACTCTGACCGGGTTGTACCTGACAAATGAGAAATAAAAAAATAATTTTCTTTTAAATCAAAATTTTTTACGATAAAACGACAAATAACGAATAACCAAATAAATAATGATGTCATAACGGTGTGAAAATTTTGGAGACTATCACTTAAGAATGCTTATACTTGTTCTTTTAATTTTCATGAAATACTTATGGAGACCTGTATCAATGAATGGACAGACGTGTCGAATTATCATGATAATGATTACACCGTGGTGGGCAGAACTGTCCACCTTGCCATATAAGACCAGACTGAACCGTGAATACATTCACGTCCAGCCGGCGTTGGCGGATCGGTAGCATATTTAAATTCCACGGAATTCCATTCTCCAGGTCGCTGATGAATATTTAATTGCGATATTCAATGAAATTTGAATTATCACGTGAACGACAGTGCACGTTCGCGTTATTATCTTTGTGCGTGAAAAAGTATTAATTCAATAATGCACATGGCTATCTGTATTCCTCGAAATACCACAAATATTCTCTGTAATCCGTTCTATTATCAGTCCACGAAAATTCTATATCCGATAAACCAGTTATCACTCGGTACGTAGTATCAGTGAAATGAGCGTTTAATTTAACCGCGTGAAGTCATTGCGTGTCCCGTCGCTGTGACTGCAAGTTACATAAAGTGCCGTCTTCGTTGGACGGCGCTTGTTTACCTCATTTTTTTCTATGTGTACACTGATATCGTTAATGCAATTGTATAAGATTCTCATTTCTTGCATGCAGAGGAGCAAGAGAGAAAGAGAGATGCATTGAGAAAGTTATGACGAGGACAAGAAGAGAATAACGGAGCAAAGATCACGTACTCACGGTCAATATATTTTTACTTAGCATTAGATTATACTCCACAGATGCAACCACTTGCAAGAATACTCATTCCGGTAAGTATAAGAATGATATCAGCTATGTGAAATGTGATCATGAAAACCACAGTAAATTGTCTGACAGGCATTTTCATCGAATTAAAAATACCTGATAAAGAGATCATTTTAAATATACAACGTAAACAATAATCTCATACAGAAGAGAATGTAGTGATAAGGTGATAACGAACTGACGTAACTTGACTTACTAAAAGAAAAGAATATTCAAAAATTACACTGATAAGAGTAAAATGCTTGTCCTTTCCTTTTGATAAATCTTTACGATCTTTTCAATTTACATGCAGCTGGCCACTCAAGGCCGGACACAACAAACAAACAAAAATATATATGTTACCGTGAAAGACCGAAATCTGGAGAATGTCGACTTTCACCGGTGAATTTTATTATTCACATAGTTACTTGGTGTATGTCCGAAGTATTAGCTAAAATACCCTTATTTCTGACTTACACCGGTAAATGTCGACATTCACCAATTTCGGTCTTTCACGGTAACATATACATATCAAAGAAACTAGTTTCTCGTCACGCTTGATATGTATATATATATCTCTATCTCCCTCATTTAATTTAAACGTTTCATCTCACAGGGAGAATTTAATCCCTCGAAGATACTCCGATGAACGTCCAAGATAAGAACCGATTACCCGAGTATCCTTGGTTTATAATCCTGGATGTATAAATTGAGAGTGTCAGGATGCAATTAACTGAACGTCCGCCAGTCGCATCCTATTATCGCGGTGGATCATTCGTCCAAGAAGATCGGTTTTCTCTTTCAAGCGCAGATAAAGAGTAAAAGAAAATAAATAGACGTACATTTTGAAGTTCAGCATCCAACAATTCCAATCCTGGTATGCCACTGGCCGCACCGCTCGATCCTGTGGTTACGAATTTTTCAGTGGTCTTATTGACAGTCCGTACGGGTGAGTTGGCTCTAAAAATATCATTCCTCTGGTAATAAAATCGAAGTAAAAGAAGAAGGACAAAAAGAATATTCGAAGAATCACGCTGAATTCACCCACTGTACTAACCTGCCTTCGGAAAGGACCCTGGTGGGATTGGCAGCAACTCGATATTCGACCTGAGGCGAGAGCGCCCTACCTCCTTTGCTAGGAGTGGCAGACCTGGACACAGTTGTCTGAAGATCTTCCAAAAGAGCATCTAAAATAAATGAGGTACCAAAGATTATTCTATTGCAATATAATAATTTCGCCTTACATGCGGTGACGACTTATTGATTTTTTTTAGACTCGGACAAGAGTTCAAAAGAAGATAGGGTTACAGCTACGCGAGGAAGAAACCTTACCCAGGTTGTTCTCGAGGCTGCTGGCTGTGGTGTGTTCGGATATAGGTCCTCCATGACTCACCGTCTTTCTGCTCACGTGCGAGCTCTCCCTGATCGTCGACATAGTGGCCTTCCCGTTCCGGCCCAGTCGAATCGAATCTGCAACACGTAACGAGACGCCATGAAATCCATCAAGTACTCGAAGACCCAGTCGACCCAGGAAAAAAAATGTCTTGACGACAAATTCAATAGCTGTGAAAAAAAGAATTAAAATATTTCAATTGACACTTATGGTCCTTAATGGAAGCTCGTTTGACTCTGAGTCGTAACGCTCAACGAATTTAATTGTCAGGGGCTGCACTCGATTGCTAAAACAAATTTTCATACCCACAAGATCCTTCGTTTCTATATCGTTCGGCTGTATCCAACTGCCCTATGTTTATTCCGGTAGCGGTTTGTCATGCGAACGAGGCCAAGGAGCCAAAAAGGAGGCTTTCCAAGAAGCTTTCGACCGCCGACGCTATAGAGAAAAATTTATTAAGTCTCGAACGATGAAAACCCATACGTATTCAAAAATGTATAATTAATCGTACCGGTTACGATGAGACTAACCGAGCATACCGCTCGATGTGACCTAATTCGTTATGCAATGATAAAACAGGGAATGGTACCAGAAGACGCAAAAAGGAGAAGCAATACGAAATGGAAATATAATTTCTTTTTAATCACCTACAAAATTATTTTCACGTCATGGAAATCCTTAAACTCGTTTTGAGATCAAGTATGGTGTCTGGGAATCTTCTTGGTTGCGTCATCAATCAGAGTACCATTTTCTCCAAGCGACCAATTTGATCAACGTGGTCCCACCTTCCTGAATGAGTGTCAAGGTCGGACCCATATGGTACAAGGATAACGAACAAGTGTACGGTACACGCACGCCAGAATTAATATCAAGATTAACCTGTGCAATGAGAATCGTTAGCCTTAATTGTGATTTCTGACGATGATTTGAGTGAGTCTAGCGAATTTACTAGAAAGACTATACCGGCAGTCAAGTCACGAACTTGACTCCGTATCCAGTCATCCTGTGACTTCCGTAAGCGGGTTCTATCTGTTCCATCATTTTGCCATAATAATGGTCTGTCCTATCGCGCTAATATCTTCTGTACTTAAGCAGGTTTAAATCTATTCGTCTCATACTCCAAAGAGACAAGTAATAGTAATCGGCTGATAATTCTTGCACAATTATTAGTCCATTTACCAATGATAATGATTTTACGCTGCTGGTACATAGAAAAAATAATCAGTCAACTTGTTAAGTGGCTAGAAATATAATTATTAAAATTATCTCTGTCGAAAAAAATTGACTATTATATAATGTTTTATGTCTTTGGAAATGGCCATACGTATCAGACTAGACCTATTTTTGTATTCGTTAAATATATATATATTTTTGCCAGACACAATCAGCTCTTACGAATGATCATCCAAGTTATTAATACAGAGCAGACGTGAAGCGCCATTCAGAGTTTCTGCACGAGGGGCACTAAACGTATCTGTCCGACTGTTTTACACGCTGAGCATTTAACATTGTGGATCGAAGCTCAAGATCTGGAGTTAAATGTTACTTCCGGTACGAACTACGACACTGGTATCGATACTTGTACCCATGACAATGATAATCTAGGTAAGACGATCAGTTTGGCCCTGGCTGTTGTATTGCTCCACAATGGCGTCCTTTGTGTTCAGGCTCTCTGGGCAAAATTTTCTCAAGCATTAGGAAGTATAGTGTGGTCGGAGGAAGTCTTGCAAAATGGCGTATTTATAGATGCGCCATTACAGGAAAGAATGAGTCCAGTTCAGTTATGTTTATGCGAGCGCACCTGGCATCTTTCTCCATCGTGGTTAACAGTTCAGAAACCTGTGATACCCGATGTACCCCAGCGTCGATCTAATTGGCCAGGATTTTGCAACTTTCAGTCAGGATTTCTTGTCTTACTATACAAAGTAGGCACGAATTTGATCCAGCGTGAGATTTAGTTCCCGCAGAAGAGTAAAGCAGCGAAGCAAAAGACGAGCCGGCAGAATCGGATGAAATTAGCCAGCTGCGAATCATCCTGCTTGGCGAGGTTAGGTTGAACTTTACTTTTAAACTGCCGTCTGACTCACGCGGTATTTTATGGTTGTGTTACGCAGGTGGGTTAGAAGTCTGTTAAAAATCTTTAAAGTAACTTGGACAGTTCTTTCTGACTGCGGATATTGAGTATTGGAAATTGTTGTTAATTATTTAATTAAACAATGGAAAATTAATTGGGTCTTAACGAGTTAATTTATAAGAAATTCCATGTAGTATCAGGCATATCTTGCGATTAATCCTTCATTCGAATACCGAGGGTCTAATGTAGCTCGGCAGAACGTCAGATGATGGGCATTGTTCGTAATTGGCTTCACTTCCGGCATGCTGATAAAGTACAAACTCGTAGAATTGGTACTCCGTTGCTTTTACGGCGTGTCGGTACCATAATGGTACAACCGTCAGGTTTCTTACGGACTGTATCTCCATTTTTCAGTCATTTGTACTTCGGATAAAAAACAAGCGATTCTTTGATTATATCACTTGAATTACTCGACCAATCAACGAGATAACCTCTTTGGGTATATACCGCTAGACTGCTTATAACAGATTTTTTTTTCACTTCCATTTTTAATCACTTCCTCTGACTTTCACGAGATCCGAAGTCCATTAGATTTTTTCTTTGGCTTTTATTTCCTATTCAGCCATTTTTCATGCAAATCGATCGGTTACGTGATATTTATAAGAATTCACTATACCGATCAATATGCAGGAAGATTATTAATTCAGCATAATTATGAAAAGTCTGAATAGCATTTAATCATATTTCCTTGAACAAGCAAAGAAATAATAATTCGTATCAAGCTCAATTACTACACGTCTAAATATATCACGGACATTTGACGATATGTCAATTGGTTATCGTACCAACTGAATATAACCAGAGGATAATCCCTATAGCGCGATGTAAAGAAAATTATTTCATTTAGTTTTGTGAAAGTCCGATTCGATAATATAATTGTAAGTTATGGGCATGTGAAAGGATAAAAGGGTTAATAAAGAGTCGAGGTTACTCCTAGTGACTTTTCTCAATGCATTCGTCATGGTAATTTTCTTATCGAAAAACTTATGAAAATCATGAAAAAGCGCAATGCGAATCCGACCTAAGGATCACGACTAATCTTAGTTCCCGCGTCATTCTGAGATCTTAATATTTATGTAAACTCAAATCGACACGGTCTAATCTTACGCTCTTTATGTTCCACTTTTTATTTTTTGCTTCTCACGCAATCATCCATCGCCAACTCCAACACGAGTGACGTACTCGGAAGTGCAAAGACGAATTTAGAGACAGCCATTTTATTTTTACTTAATCGCAAGACCAATCACTTCTTATATGTTCATTGAAAATTAGTTCTGAGCTCAGCACACACCTACAGAATCCATCCTGAGACGAGAGAGCATAAAAGTAAAGCGCGAAAGAGCGAAATTACATAGCTAACCGTAAAGCAGTATATCTATATAAAAATAACTAAATTATCTGACAAACAATTAGAAAGCTCCGCACGAGATCGGTCTAATCTATGACAAATAGAAAAAGTCAATAAAGTATTTTCACTCGAGGTAAACAAAAGTGACAGTTTCTCGCGCGCACAATAGCAAAGCAACGTGTAGTCAGCATACAAGAGCCTAGCTATGTTTTAAGGGTTAAATTTAACAGTGACATCTGACATTACGTGTGGGTGGCAATGGTCCAGCAAGCTGGCGCCCAGAATCTCCTCTCTCTCTCTCTCTCTTGCTATTTCTCTCAGTTTCCCGTCAGACTCTCTCGAACCTCTCTTTCACTATTCCGAGCAGAAGTCCGTACCCTCTTTTTCACCCAGGGAGTAAATATAGCCCACCTATATCCAAAGTGGACTTTAGCGTGTATTAAATATACTCGTCTGGCCCGTAGGCAAAGATTCTAGGATACAGAAACCTTATTTTTCTTTTTATTCTATAACCCTATCCGTTGCAAGGAAGAACAAACAGCCAAGGTACTACGAAGGAAGTTTACAAGTGTTTTCACGGTAAATTTAGAGTGTACGTACGCAACTAGCAGAATGCTATTACTCGGAAGAATCTCAAAAACCATACGGTAACCATTTACACATGAGAAACCATATAACTGACTAAAGGCAACAGTCGGCAAACGGATAATTTTAGGCGTCACGCAAATGGATGCATAGTCGCCGAGCCAGGACTATAACTTTGGTTGCAATGCCTCTGGCATACAGCCCAATTTCTTTATATCCTTAACGTTTCTTTTTCTCACGTCGCCACACCAAATGCTACTCTTTCCCGGAGACTAAACTTCTCAAGAGATCGACTGAACGTTTTTTTTATTAGAAAACTCATTCGATACATTAAAATACAATTCTGCTTGTTAATCATCCAAGGGAATATTACCACGATATACTACCCAAAGACTGCCATGGCCAAGAAAACAAAAACGAGTCATCACCAAAGATAGAAAGTAGAACTCGACACTAGATCACTGATACACAAATCCGTGTCACGATCTAGAAGAATAGAACTGACAAAAAAAGTTTGTACAAGTATGACAAGAATTTCAGCTAAAACTTCAACGAGTCTGATAAAAAGAAGCCACAGGTGTTACGACGCGTATCGATAATAACCTCAAATAACAAACTAACATATAAATACACGTATGTACGTACCTTCGATCGAGTCGAATAATTAATCCAAAATGTTTAACAGTACACTGATTGCACCACTTGATTAAATTAATAAATAACTACGTCAAATTGTTAGACGTTCGTAGGATGATCAGATTTGAACCACGAGAGACTGAAAGTGGCGTACAAGACCTTAAGGCAGTCCGGCCAGAACTGGCCTCGTCTACTGACTGGCTGAGAGCAGCTAGGGCCTCGAACACACGGATCCAAACACAATCTCAAATCTTCACATATGTATTCATATACGATCTGACACTCATATAATTTTACACGCTTACTAATCCAATCGAGCGATCGTTTGCTATCACGTACACATGAGAACCTCTCTTGAATTTTTCTCTCTTACACTCTTTTCACTCTGTCTCTTTCTCTCACGTGCATATGTAGTCCACCTCTCTCGCTACCTCTCTCGTATGTGGGCACGTCTTTTAACTAACGCCTACGCCACCGCACTCCGCATTCAGATCCTGAGTCGAACTTTTTCGCGTGAACCCATAACGCAATGCAGCTCTCGGCTATACGGAATACTGAGAACATATGATGCACTAGTTCGTGAATTATCGTAAGGATTTTATTACCTCCGTATAACACATTGTCGAGATATGCCGTATTATTACAGAAAGCACGAAGTACCCCCGGAGAGGATGTGGACCAGCAAGGGACTTGTCTCAGGGACAACTACGTACATATAAGGAACTCTTGTTCGCGCCATTCGTATCGTCATTGACGACCTACTCGATTTCCTTTCTCGGTATGTCTTTTAAGCTGACTCTAGTAGTCTCTCACGAAAGTCTACAAACAGTGATTATAGATCATACGACGGAAGTACGTTGGATTTGATTTTTTTCAAATTTTCTTTCTTGGTTATGTCCGTTTTCTTGTAGTCATTTTAAAAATTTTGTATGATACGGTGTAATATTATTATTTTTTTGATACAGTCGCTAGCACGTAACTTCATTTTGTAATAATCGTGCCACGTGCTTGGCGCACGTACAAAACCATACATGGCGCAAAATGATTGTACGACGAATGACTTACCGGTCACGTTTGAGCGTCGGTACTTTATACTAACTTGTAACACGATAGTTCAGAACGGTAATGGCAGTTCGCTTACATATACCTTGTTACATCTACGAATCCAATTATGAACGTGTATCGTATTATACGTATATTCATGAGACCATTCGCGTAACAGTGCGACTCACGATTCTTTCGAACGAAACCGCTTGGAGATTTGAATTCGCTGAGTAGATTCTCCTTGCGAACTGTTTTCGAGTTTCTATACCTGACTTGGAGGAAGAGCTTTCTAGACACCCGGTATATTTTACTATATAATATAATAAATAGCGACGTTGGTTCACTGTGTATGAATTGATCGTCCATTTTGAATATATTATAGGAATAACAATCAAGAGTGAGTATATGGTAATGATTTAATGGAATTAATATTAAATCAGATATATTTTCAGATATAATGATTAATTATATTTCGAGACACTTGTAATCATTTTTCTGGAAATTTATCAGGGATTGGTCTAGAGATTATAATTATATGCCCATTAAAGTAGATGTGGTATGACTATGGTGGTTATGTGATTTATCTAACCGACATTGAAGTAGTTGAATCATTATGGTACTGCACACGTCAGAATTACCACAAAAGGCTGTGGCGGATAGTCAAAAAGAGTTAACACTGTTTGTCGGATTTCCTGTGGACGAACAATTCTCTATTTTCGAAATGTCAGCCGACAGCTCTGACGATTGCGTCATCGTCATCATTGAGCACTTGCGTGGGGATAACCTGTTGCTGACGTCATTTGTCTGATCGTCATGCATGCGATGCCCGTTTCTACCTTCTGGTTCTATTAAGAGACAAAGTGCCAGAATTGTTTACAAGTAGAATTATTGTAATTATAAATTCGCAATGTATAGCGAATAGCAAGGAACGATATGAGGATAATCTTTTGTAATTTCATATGAATTTTCTATTTCAAATCACTACTGACCCTAGTGAAACCACGTAGTAAGCAGAGAAGATATAAGAAATAATGTAAAAGTGTTCCAAGAGCAATCAGGTGTGGGCTGCATGCTTAAGAAGCTCATTTATGACTTAAAAATATGTGGGTGTTTCCATGTAGGCGATTACCAGCCTTTATGATTTTCATGAGGCCTGTAAACATTCTTGGATTTCAGGAAATTGTATGGACCGTGTTATTAGGTGATGAGTATATCTATGGATCGATGGTGATTACAATTTACTAGGTGACGGCAAGTGCACTTTTATGCCAAGTGGAATGGCAGAAGCGAATTTACATTGACATTTTTTTCCTATTAAGAAGACCGTAATGAACACCAGCCCTAGACTCCTCATCGCCTGTACAGCCTTGACCTGTATATTTACTAATGGATTGACAGTCGTATCAACGTGAGATTGTGGAAAAGGGTATAGCACGTTGGTAGAAATAGGTTAAATAAGTAAAACAACGTAAAAAAGGACAGAACAATTCAGAAGATGACCAAGTGAACAATAAATCTCGGAAGAGACATGACAAAATGAAGACAGAGAAAGACACAGTGAGTGACACGGAGAAAGAAGGATGGAAGGATACAGGTGTCCCAAGAATTCGATGTGAAAAATTGTCTCGAAATAATGAAGCTCCGAGCCGATACAACATTACACCGTATATATGCATCTGTCAGTATACCCACGAATTTGAATACTGATCGACAAGTGCTGCCATCTTACGACACATTTTTCAATTACCGTTTGTATAGTACGCAGGGTAATGAACACAGACGAAATGCGTCTAGTCTAATTACCTTTAGCCAATGATTTTATGAACGATTTTTTGTCGGTATACCGATGGCCTATCCGTCTAGTAAAATATGTCGTCATTTTTAAATTGAATCTTCATACTAACTTGGAACTTGGAACTAGCGATCCAGCCAAGCTTCGCTGTGGCTTCCTCCACGGAAAAGAGGTAACCACCGGTTGCTATGGGAAAGTTCATTTAAATACAGTCCGATGGTATTGAGAATGCACGTACATGGGCCAAGTTTATATGGATTTTTATGAAAAAAAAGTCCCCCGTATCGGACACTTGATTATGGATATCGAAAACAGGGAATTTTCAGCAATATCTACCAAATATTTTTGATCCCTAACAGCGCATCTACAATTTATCATTATAAAACAACAAGCCTGTTACGAAATCCCATAAAATATGTCTACACTTGCAACATGACGTATAAGCCCATATGATGTGATTTACCAAAAAAGATTACACGCTATCGAAATCAAACAAGATCATCATACATTACACGTTACAAAATCACATCTACGATGTTGGCTCAAATAGAAAACTTTGTACTCGACATCATACTCTCTTGCGTGAGTAATTTTTTTAACAGATTTATTACTGAACATTTGTAAAAAAATCTCATATTTTATCAATCATTCGTAGCTAATCGCGTGTTGTAGCTAATCAACTGGATAAAGGCGAACACGAAAAAAAAAAGGAAGATCAATAGCCATGAGTATATCAGGAGGACGTTGCGCCAATACATGAGATATGATGTGATGTATCGTTCTTGACGAATACTAACTTTATCAAAGTTTATATTTGACATTGTAAAGTCAAATAAAAGATCAAATAATAATGACTTGACCTCTACGATGCAATACCATGCAGCGTTTGCTATTTTAAAGCATCTGTAGCTGCTCTTGGACGTTCAGTCAGTTCGAAATTCGTGAACCGCTAGGATCATAAGAACTGTTATATAGCGGGAAACTTATTTGTCTCTTGGCAATTCGCGAATTCGATTAGGAGAAAGAGCAGAAGACGTGGTTTGCTCTTTATTCAACTTGAATCTCTTTTGACAGTTGGAGTTACTTGCAATGTCGTTCGTCGTGAGAAGTTTTGCACTTTGTCTTATTTTATACTCAGTTCTGGACATAGGTCGGTGCACACATACACTGAAGCAAGTGCAAGTGGTAAGTTTTTTTGATAAATAAATTTTTGAAAAATTTCTATTTATTCTCATTTTTGTACTTTTTGTTCGAACCTTCGTGCTGTGAATTATTGTTTTTCCTCAAAATTTTAACACTGTACGTAATGCAATGTCATGTGGATTTGTTTGGTTTTTTAACAATTGTGCTTTTTGACCTTTAAATAATTTTTTCTTTCTAAAAGCTTTTCAGACATGGAGAAAGAGCACCGTTGGAAAAGGAAATGTATCCCAATGATCCTCATCCGGTATCGGATTATCTTCCTTGGGGTCTTGGACAACTTACCAACGTAAGTCAATAATTTTTATATATTCCAATCGAAGATTATGGATTGGCAAATTTTTTCATACTCAAGTTATCATTATATATGTTTCGGGCTGTGGGATAAAAATACGCTAATTATAGAATGTTCGGATTAATAATTTTTTTTTTACTGAATCAAAAAATGTATCGCACGAAGCTTGTCACGTTATTTGTAATGAGTTCGAAGAATCATTTTTAAATGTAATTGTAAAATTATTCTCCTTGCATATATGTGGCATACATACTTCATCTCGTTTATCACTTGTTTGATTGATTTGAATTTTTCTTTCAGATTGGAAAACTAAGAGAGTTTCGTATTGGCGAGATGCTAAGAGAGCGTTATAACGATTTTCTTGGGGATTATTATTATCCTAGCGATATTTACGGACGTAGCTCAGATACCGACCGTACTAAGATGTCCTTGCAATTAGTACTGTCTAGTTTGTATCCTGCGAAAAACTTTCAGAATTGGAACCCGAATCTCCCGTGGCAGCCTATACCCACCCATTATGCTCCCAGGGAGTTGGATATACTTATGAAGCCACATTTATGTACTCAGTCAGTATAAAAAATGATTGGAACATAACATTGGATTATTTAAATAAATAAAAAAAGGTGCGATATTTAATAATTATAATTTCATTGCAGATATAAAGAACTTCTTGATAAAATTAAACAAAATCCAAAAGTCATTTCTTTGATTGGTCAGTACAGTGATCTTTTTAAATTCCTCTCAACGAATACTGGATTCAACATCACAACTACTACTCAAGTCTATGAGATATATAATTTGTTAGTAGCTCAAGTAAGTGCCTGTTGCAGCTTTTCTTTGATGCTATTTTTATTAATTTAATACGAAATTATTTTATTTATAGAAAAGTATGAATCTCACACTACCCCAGTGGTGCACGGAGAAAATATTTGAGGACATGGAGAAAGTCACTGTGCTTGAGTATAAAATTTTGTCGTTTAACAAACATTTGAAAAGATTGAATGGTGGCACTATGGTTCGGCGCTTCGTCGATAATATGGATGTGTCAGGAATACGTAGTAGTCACAGAAAACTGTATCTCTACAGTGGCCACGAGATAAATATTGCGGCCTTTCTTAGAGCACACAATATAACAGAGCCTGCATTGCCTGTATACGGTACGGCTGTTATTTTTGAAAAATTAGAAAACACTGCGGGTGACATATTCGTTAAGGTGAGTAACTGAGGATATTCGCTTCGAAATCCATTTGTCGTGGCTTGTGCAATTTTACTTTATCAAATCTGTAAATTTATTTGTTACGCAGATGTTCGTTTGGACCGGTATTACAGAGGAGATTATTCCTTTGAAGATTGGTGACTGTGATTATTTATGTCCCATAGACACATATCTGAATATCGTAAGGGACGTTTTACCGTCGGACAAGGAATTGAATTGTCACTTCGACAGACTTAGGGATGAAGACTTAGCACATCTCTACGACGAGAAAATTAGTTTTAACTAGGTCAATTAGGTTGTTGATTATAAAACAATAAGGGTTATTTATTTTAAAATTGACTCAGCTTCGAAAAGCGCGATAATGTGATTCTATTGTTTATTTCGACTGTTACTACATTATATTTTTTTAAATTACCTCGTACTCGCATTTTCCAATACAGCTCACTAATCTCAAGTAAATGCTTATCACTGTCAAAGCAGTATATGTATTTTAATGCACTGAGTATCGAAGTAGAGAATAGTGAAATTGCTCAAAATACTTTGGAACGTTGCAAACGTAGAAACATCTTTTAGTTTCATAAATTATTGTAAGATAGGCTTTTTTGCTTGATTAAGATTAAAAAATACATTCACGTCTTCGTACAAGATTCGAGAGCATTTTCCAGTATGATATCAGCAAATAGATTCCTGAAGGTGTCAAGACGACAGTAGACTCCATTACAACCTGGAATTTTCAATTCCACTGCAGTATCTAGATTTCTGTGTAATGCCTGTAATTTTAATTTACATATATTAATTAACTACGTAATTGCAAATGCATTAATATTTATAATATATAATAACGAATAACTTATACCCTGACAAAATATTCTTCGCCATACTTGTGAAGCTCTAATATAACAGAGCTTGAAAATTCCGGTACGTGCGGAATAAAGACATTAAAGGAATTCAAAATGGCCGCAACATTAATCTCGTGTCCGCTATAGAACAATGCACGATAGGTCGTCGTGCCGTTGATGTAATCGTCGACATTGCGCAACCATTCCTCAATCCAGAGACCTGTGTATTAAGAAGTAAGAAGAAATACAAAAAGTCTTTTACTCAAAAAATACATACCTCCATTATATTTTTGCATTTCTTTCGTATAAGATTGTATAACATAATCATATCCAGCAACGTCTTCGAGCATTCCAAAAGGAAATATGTCCTTCGTCCATTTAGGAAGTTTATATCCCATTGTATACTGATTTAATTTAAAAAATTTATGTTATGAGGAAATTTATTATTCATTAAACTTTTTCAAATCATTCACTTGATACCTGAGAATAAAGATGCGCGTATATATAGTGGGCTGCTTTTTGAGTAACATTTGTGCCAACATGCTCACTAATGTACTCAAAGAAAACAGCCAATTCTTTTTTTCTCTTGAGCAAATAAGGATCAGACGTTTCGATCTTCTGCCTTAAAGTAGCGGATTTCTTGCAGATAAATGGCCCGAAAAATAAAATATCTTCCCTCACAGGAAAATTCCAAATGGGTATAGGTTGCCAGTCCAGTTTTCGATTCCATCTGCAATAAAATCAGGCTCCTTAATAGTGTACTTCTCTGGTTAACCTCTCAAGAGTGAACAAACGGTTCGGTGAGCAATGGGGAATGACCGAAAATTTATGAATAACTTTTACACTGACCTTTGGATGTCGATCGGCGGGAAAAGTGCAGCAGCAACAAGTTCCGCTGACATCTTAGTCCTGGATATATCACTGGACCGGAAATAAAATAGACTGTCAGCATAAACAGAACCAAGCCAGTTGCCATAATTTTCTTTCAGGAATAATCCCAAGTGGTAAGCCCTGTCCTTTCCTCGCTGCAAAGTCAAATTTTTGTATTAACATTAATTAGAAAATATGCTAATTATCGTCGCGTGAAATTGATTACAAGCGATGAGATTTTTAACAAAAAATATCTCCTTAATCACGATACTTTAATTAGTCCTTAAATTTATTACGTTTGTAAGTCCTCCGTAACCTGCAGGCCAATATGTTTCATTGACATAGGGATCGTTAGGATAATAAACTTCGGACCCTGCAACGGTCGTTCTATCTCCATGTCGAAATATTACTTGAAGAAGTTTCAAGTCCGCATTGCAAACTCCAATTAACAGCACAATATTCAAAATCTGCATTCCTTGGGTATTCATCATCGTTAAACTCTAATTTAACAGAAGACCGATTCAAACGGAAACTTTAATTTATTAACATACATTTATGCAATGTTCTATCATTAATGAAAATGAAATCAATTTCAAGGCTATCACTGTAGAAGGATCAACGTACGATTACGAACTGAACTATAATAATTTGGGACTAGTCTTCTGCTTTGAGTATTTATTCTATGACCGAAAACTGAAATTCTTGTTACGTAATGACTTTATATCACAATCACTAGCAGATCAACGAACTATTTTGATTTTAAATCCTTATAAGTCCAATTTAATGCTAAGATACTTAACAGGTGTAATATTATTGTCGTTATTGTTTTTATTACCAACATTTATGAGGGATTGGTGACGTAAAAAGAAATTTATAGTGGGTTACAAAAGTGGGATAGTGTTAGTTTAATCATCGCGCTTTTTTTTATTTCTGTGTACGCAAATCGTTGAACAGGTACATATATGTATACTGTAACGAGTGTTATCGATCGAGGGATTTAGAGAGTTATAGGTCCTTACTCATACCTCTCTTTTAGCATTAAGAGACGTCTATTAGTCGGTAAACACAAAGAATAAGAGAGACTAATAGACGTCTCTTAACGCTAGAAGAGAGGTATGAGTAGGGGCCATAATCTTTAACACCAGTGATACTACTGAGCCTCTTCTCTTTCCCTTCATACTTTAATTCAGATATCGAATAGCTTTATAATATTCGTCCCTTGCGTTCTCGAGTGTTTGAAGGAATAAGATGTGTATTGGAGCCAAGTTACTCATGAGGTAACCGCTATTCGTCTAAGCGCGTTATCATTGGTCACATAACTGCAACTTCAATTTTGATTATCTCGAAATTTTTATATATATGAAATAAAAAATGCAAAAATAAGTATTCCTTAAAATTTTCCAAGAAATTGTTACCCCAGTGCGTTTCATAACGGACACTCTGTTTATTGAGACAATTGGACGACATTCAACAAGAAAACCTGACTTCAAGCATATAAAAAAAAGATAAGACGAAACTTTATACGGATATTGTCATTTATTATGTTTTATGGTATTTGTCCGTTAATTAATGCGGTCGTTGTAGTTTTGGAGCATATTTATATGACTTTTGTATAACTGTCAATTTTGAGAAATTCTATCGAGTTAACCTATAGTTAAATAGTCAATTGAGATGATGGAAATGATAACGTACTAAGCGCTCGAAATGCCGTTAAACTATTGTCCATCCGAGACATTTGAAGGTAAATAAAAAATGGACAATAGTTTAACGGCATTTCGAGCGCTTAGTACGTTATCATTTCCATCATCTCAATTATAGTGTGAGAGTGTGTTTACGTACGAATGGTAAATCTGTATATTGATGTAACTCATGCACGAAAAGCATAAGTAAGCGTAAAAAGCTTAAGTGGCGTAAGTGGCGTTTTATAACTAAGGATGCGATATAAATGTTGCGCATGCGCAAGTCGGCCCAATTTTACTTTATCGCACTAGTGCTTTCTTCTCGCACTTGTGCTTTCTTCTCGCACTAGTGCGATAAAGTAAAGTTTGTTCTCGCGCACTGTCATGACACGCATTCACTTTGGAGGCCTTCCTTGCTTTCCACATGGCTGCGTCCTCCAGTGAGTAGATGTGCCAGTCTCTTTGGAGGGACAAAAATTAGCAGTTTTCATGCATGCGTTACAGAAAATATTATGCGATACTGGTGCAATAAAGCGAACATTATACGCAGGTCGTGAAATTTGTCACACTCGCCGCACTCGTACCACAAGCAGCACTCGCCTTCGGCGACCAACTTTACCGTCTGTCTATAAAGTTCGCTTTCTCGCACTCTTATCGTAAAGTACTGTTAAGTTAAATAGCATTGACTTTCTTTGATGACAAAAAATTAACTGATTCTAGTATTGCTTTAATTTTCTATTGTATGTATTTAACACTGATAAAATTATATTTCTTTTAACAATAAGAAATTTCTCTGACAAAAAGTAGGGAGACATACAATTCTTATAAGTAAAATGTGTAAACAATAAATTAAGTTTTTTCCTATGATTATTATTGTAGTACATCCTAATAAAAGAATACTGAATAACAAAAGAAGCACTTTGTACGGCCTGCCGTAGTCTGACGAGCACGAAGGACAAGTAAATGCATTATCAAAGTGTCATTATTTAACCGTGGACTTTGTTTTCATCCGAAATAATGTTAATTCTTTTATAAGATCTATAATCGATAACAGTATGTAATCTTTGGGTCTGAAATTATAATCGGTGCAGTCAGTAATTATCATCTGTTCTGATAATTACTTTGATAAATCTGTATTCCGAAATATGATATTTTAAGGCTGCAGTAATTGTTTCACCTATGGGACAGAAAAGCTTGCTAATATCTATAGATAAAATAGTATTATATAAATTTCTAATCTTAATCACGCTTCTCTAAGTATTACATTATTTTATATTTATCCTGCATTCACTAGTGGCAGCTTAAATTAATTTACTGTTTTTTTTCTTACTCGTCGAAAATCCGCTGCAATTCTCATCAACGAACTAGTAAAACTGACAATGTGCAAAATTACGAGTTTGCACGTAAAAATCCTTTTTATGAACAATATCTAAGTTATCGTTAATGACGTAATGTCTTGTAGTACCTGAGAAAATGCTTTCGAGCAAACGTCCATGTTGTTTACGTAATTGAAACAATTAATGGACTTCGCAAGCTATAGCTTTTCCCTATAATTATTTATCAATGAAAACTCGAAATCTTTCTCGCTACGACTGTGCCGGCCAAACTTTTTGAGTAATAATTTTAATTAAATTTTCAAAAAACCCATTTGTTCCACTGTTTTCTTGTATAGGATCGATCGCTTCTGCTTTCTTGCATATCAATTCCTTATCAGAAGGTATCACGTCAGATAACAATTTCAAGTACGTATCCAACGGGCAGAGTACGTCGCATCCCGGAATTGTTTGCTCTTTCAATGACGACGGAATACCAGTATAATATAAAATCTGTTAAAAAAAAGATATCATCAGTCTTTGATTAATTACATAATATTGACACCGTATAAACATTTTTCAGACGTACCTTAACATAATAGGTATTATTAAGCTTTAAAAGTTCGAATATCTGGGCACTCGAGTATTCAGGTACATGGGGTAAATAAACGCCAAGTGTCTGTTGAACAGCAGCGACATTTGTTTCATGGCCACTATATAAAAATATCTTGCGACCTTTCTTAAGACTGCCATCAGCGGAAGCGGCCATGTCTTCACTGATCTTGCGCACGAGCATTCCTGTCAATTAATAAATTATCTATCAAAAAAAATCCTAAGATTTGTTATGACAATTTTAAAAAAATTATTCTCACCTCCATTAAGCCTCTTCAACGCTGTGTTATAACTAATAATATCATACTCAAGAACAGTACCATCGAAAAGATCTCCATGGGGGAAAATTTTATTCGCCCAATCTGGCAGTGTAAGACCCAATGAAGATTCAGCCATGAAAGTATGATAGAGGTAGTAAAGATCTAAAGTATTGTTAATCTTTTTTCCGGTCAATAGTGTCAAGTTTTTCATTAAATCATGAAAAACGGAAACTCTCTTTCTCACTTCCGGCGTCTTCTTCACCCTTTCGTACTCCGCCAAATACCTGAGGAAATAATATCAGTGTGAATGAAAGTTCGAATTATTTATTTCTTTTTAGTTTTGGTTGTATATCGCATGCATTATATATTATTTCCATTGCTTACAGCGGACATTCTTCGGGTACAAGAAGATTATCGAGTTCTTCGACTACGTAAGAAAATGGTATTGGTTGCCATGGTAACTGGTTATTCCACTTCTGAATACCTTCCGGTGGATATAAACTACTAAGTACCAACTGCAAAGACATTTTAGTCCTGTCGTAATCCGTACTACGAGCTTCGATAGCCGAGGGTATGTAGATGGAACCAAGGAACTTTGAATATCGAAGTCTTAAAACTTCACCCAAACTGTACTCCCGCCGTTTTCCATTCTGAAAATTGAAATAGATCCTAGTTTGTAGGTTTTTTATATTGCTTCCAGAGAAGACTTCAATGCTGGGCACGATTGTTTGTTGTGTCACCTTGAATTATGAGTTAGAAAAAGTCGAAAGAAATCTTTGGAAATTTTCGTATTTATCTTGTACTTGGCAATATTTATATGCATCTGATACTCTTTGATAATTCGAAAAACGCTTTAATGATTTTTGAAAATTTATTTATTGATTGCACAATCTTCGTATCGTTTTACTCACGTTAGTCAATTGTCCTAGACCCATGGGATAAAAGGTACAGTTGACGTATGGATCTTTAGGATACATTTCGAAACCATTGTTATCAGGTGTTCGATCACCGTGTCTAAATACCTGCAGGTTTGTTACATGATAAATATAATATTGATTGATCAATTTTACATTATTAATTGTGATTATTGGACTTACCACGCTGACGAGTCGAAGCTCTGGCTCAATTGCTATGACGGTTGTGATTAAGCTAACGACTAGAATAATTGACAGAGAAACAAGGAAATTGTTACTCGTCGACGTCATGTCTGGTACGGTCGTCCCACGAATTCTGAAATTTTGAAAAATCAATATTCGTATGTTATCAGAATTAGACAATTAAAAATCAGTCACACCGAACACGTTCAACTCCCCTTAAGTATCTTACTCTTAATTACTACCAAGGACGACGCGTTAGAAAATATAACACCAACAGGATATTGGAGTGTGATAAATATGCTAAAAAAATTTTCTTTTACTTCAAGTTTTCAAAAATTAATCAATTTGACCTCGCGAAGTATAATTTAGCTATTACCCAGTATGGGTATCGTTCTTGTGATAAAGCTTGTCGCATGCAAATTCATTCTATGTGGAACACGTATCCGACAAAAAATTTTGCCAGAAGCATTAGAATTGGAAATTGCTTCAGATTAAGAAAAAAATTGAAAAAAATGTATCAGTCATTCAAAGTATCATCGCGATCCAGCATCCACTAATGTACCTGTACCAGAGAACCTATAAGTTACAATAATTGGTACGAAGCGTACAATGAATAATAATCTTTCATCAAAGCCACATACAAGTGCCATTAAATTACTCTGTTGTGCAATAGATGGAAAATCCGATAATTCTTTAATAAATTGTACGACGTACAATCTGCAGTTTTTCATTAAATCATGAATTTCGATTACGTATCAAAGGCAACGCAATACTCACACCATACCGTATCAATTATTCAGATATCAATTTGGCCGAGGCGACTTTTATATTTGACCGTGAAATTAAAAACAGCTGATATCTTGCGTAATCCCAATTACCAGTAAGATTCTCGAGTCTGTTACGAGTAATGACATTACAGCTTTGTAAATAAAAAAGTATTCAAATAAAGATTGAGTGATAAGACGTAGGAATTTAAAACATTTTTAAATCACTCATCGACTGTAACGACTTATATTGAAACTTTTATTAAAACGAATAAAAATGGTGGTTTACGAACTCACAAGTATTTCCACCAGTTATGAAACGTACAGCAAAAAAGAATATTACGTATCATACCTTTTATGTCAAGTAATAAAAGAAAATGACTACCGTAAAATCAAGAGTACTTTCAACTCTACGTAAAGTAACTGTATCAACTGGTTATTATAGTGCTAATATATATAAATAATAGTCTCATAAAGATCTCCTCTTCGTAACTCTGCGTTCGGATCATTAAATAAAATTGAAAATCAAACACCTTGACTCGTAAAAGTTTCTAAGATAAATACATTAATAAGCACAAAATAAAATTGCAGGATCCTACGCTCCAAAGAGCTGCTATGTTCGCTGCTGCGAACAATAAAATATTCACAAACCGTCGATATTAATTTTTTGAGGATGTAAAAAGTTTTAAACGTCACCGTACGCAATACTCAAGTCATAATTTGTACGATGAAAATATCAGGGATCGCAACCGTAACCGAAACCGGAATCGAAAACCGATAAAAACCGAAAAAAATTAGGAACCGAAACCATAGCCTTTAACAAAAATTTCGAAATTGTTATATCCCACACTGTAATCGATATTCGAAATAATTGAAATGAAAAACCGAAACCAAAACTGTTAACCGAAATGTAACGTTTTGAGAAAAAAAATAATTAAAAAAATTTCCATATTTAATATATTTTTAGTCAAATGTTCAGTACGATCGGTTTCTTACAGAAAATAGTAAACGGCTCTCCCCGTTTAAAAAGCAGTTAAGTCACCAAAGGCTTGATTATGAGCTTCATCTTCGTGAAAAAAACGAAAATAACAAACCGTTACAAAAAACTATCTCTCGTGAAAACCGAAACCAAAATATATTACGTTTAGACACCGAAACTAAAAACCGTAAATAAAAAATTATGAGTTAGAAACTTGAAACCGAAAACTAAAACCGAAGTTCAAGCTTTTACCATTCCCTGCAGTCCCTGGAAAATATTAAATCTCCAAGTAATCGGAAACTTCATACTTAATGACCTAACATATTACCGACACAAGGTACTCTATAGGCCGTATTCACAACTCGCTTTTAAAGTCACTAACAGAGTCGCTTGCAGTTAAAAGTCACTAAGAAAAAATTGAAAAGCGCGCTATTAGCACTAAAAGCGAGTTTTGAATACGGGCTTATATGTGTAAATAAAATCGAACTATCTGATAAACGTGAAGTACTCACCGAAGAGACTGAAAGAAGAAGACCCGATCGACTTCCGATGAGGAATGAAAGATCGAAAACCGAAAACGTTCGAAGTGGCCAGACTAGTGTCTCGACGAGAGTTTGGCCAGTTCTAGCGACGCTCCTGAATATTATAGGGGGCCTTATCAGTCCTCCTCGTGTCTCAGCCCCTACTAGACACCCTCCTTGACAGTTGTGTAAACTGACTCGGTGTCTGTCAGTATGACAGGAAGTGTTACAGCATGACGGCTCGAATGAATTCGGATTCCGAACGGGACTTCCCAGTCCCTACCGAAATCTTCAAGTTTCGTAAGTTCCGCCAGCCACTCGGTGGGCCAATGATGTGTCTCTACGAGGAACAACCAATGAAATATATTCTACACTGAACTAGTGAACCGGGAGAGACAAGATAGCAGACAGCTTCGCAGTGCGACTCGTTTCTTTCAGAGGAAAATTCATTTCATTCACCAGGCAGGACTAAATCCCGGTTGGTGGGACTGGATTGGCTGGTTGGTTATGTTCGGAATGACTTAACCTAGTCCTAGTCAATAGATATGTCAATAAATAATTCTTCATTCAGGAATGTTTTGAATAGATGAAGTTTTGAATAGTTTTAAAACTGATGGTGTCGATGATTTACGTGTTGGACACCTGTGTCAATTATGGCGAACTATTTTGAGTGAGTCAATTTATCAGCTGTTTATTCGTATACCTATACAACTGATTACAATTGATTAATATATTAAGCATCTGTTACAGAAATTTTCGAATTTCCTGACTTTTCCCTTGTCGTATGTGCCACGTGCTTCTTTCGAAATTAAGCGTAACGAGTGGTGATAGTAATGCGAAAAGTCAGAAAAAAGCCTCTTATAATTTTAGTAATTATTATCGTAATAACGTCTATTTGCTGTTGTTACGTGAAAACTTTAGCGACTTGTGATAATGGTTCATTCACATGAAACTATCAATCATTCGGTGACCTGATGCAAATTGAAACGATTAGACATATAATACATAAAACATGTATGAGTCGGGTTTATTATTCATGCTGTTGTAGTATTGTAAACTAACGAAAAGAAGGCCATATAATCAGTGTTACAACGCGGAACCACACGTCGTCAGAAACTTTGGCTTTGATAACCTAAAATTATCGAAAAACGTGGTGACGGTGTCTGCTAATTTTTATTTTCACACTTATTTTATTAACGAGAAGCAACGGTGTACACTACTTCGTATCGATGATGAAATTTAATTTTGTATTTATTCATGTATGCAGTTTATGATAAAACATGAGCTTTCATTGATATTTGAGCAATCGAAGAAAAACGATCTCTGCACCTCCGCTTGTTACGAAATCACGGACAGCATGCAGCTAAGTACGTAAAGTATATTATTACTTACTCTATGAAATCTTGGTTATATATTAAAGTGAACTGAATCGTTTCGAAACAGTTGCCATATACAGGGTATATTTTACGAAAAAATTGTTTGAATAAATTTCGTTTGATTTCGAGGGAGGAAAAAAATGCTGTGCCATTATTTTTTATTCGCTGCAGTTTTCTAGGTTTTTCGAAGGTCAACTTTGCTTTTTTAAATGGGAACCTATATTTTTTATTTCCGACTGTTATGCTATATAAAACACCAATTAACTTTCGTCTGAAACATTTTTCATTAGGCCCAGTATTTAAAAATGTTATTTGAACATCAAAAATAGACTCCGGAATTATTAATAAGTATAGCGATTTTGTAAATGCGAAAACCGAAATAGAAAAAAGTTAATTAATACTTTCTTCTTGCGTAAATAATTTACTTATCATTAATACTGCCAAATTATATTGTAAGAAGTGTTCAAAATGGTGGTTTTTTACACATCAATACATTTTTGAACTCTCTTGAGCTAGAAAAGAGCCTTAGTTAATTCTTTTTCTCTCGTTGCAAACATTGGTCCTATTAAAAAATGTTTCTCACAGACCTTAATTGGTTATTTGTACAGCATAACAATCTGCAATAAAAAACATATGTTCTCATTTAAAAAAAGCCAAGTTGACCGTCGAAAGACCTTGAAAACCGCCGCGATTAAAAAAAACCGGGAAAACACTTTCTTTCCCCCTCGAAACCAAATGAAATTTGTTTGAAGATTTTTTTCGTAAAATGTTTCCTTTCCGTGATATTCGTTTGTGCCAAGTTGAACGACTCATCCTGTAGGTATATGAACACAATATACTGAAAAATATCAATATCGCTGGTTGGAATTTGCCAAATATCTATGTCAATATTTACTTACGAGTGTCAATGCACTAATAATTAAATTCATTGAGTAGTTGATTATATTTTACATAATAAAATGCTACTATCAATGAAATTTGTTTATACTTTCCTACGAGTCGCATTGAATCAGCGGAATTCCGTAACAGATAATCGATTAAATCAAATTAAATATAATTAGCATATCGTCAGCCGGAAAATTTATATCGTCATTGACAGAATCGATTATCTAAATAAATTTATTACCATTGAAGATTCACGTTGACCTTCCGTGAGCATAGTTGACAAGATATATTTTTATAGTTTTAATGTAACGAACTAATCATTCTTTCATTTTCGTATCTACAGCCTGAAGGAAAACGTGATGGTCTCGTGATATACATTCGAACAAGAAGATATGACGCACAATAGTGCGATATGACGTAGTTACTGGACGAAGAAACCGTAACTGATGGAAACGGTCATTGAAATTTTCCCCGAAGGCGAAAATATCTAATTGGAAAAACATTTTCAAATTTCACCTGGAGGGAATCCCGTGGCGTACAGAAAACATTGAAAAGACAACCGTTCCGTGTAATGAGTACGATAGTCATTAGAGTCGCCAAGTCATCAATTCCAATTCATTTAAAAATCATGACTTATGTACTGTACTCAATTATCCTAGTCAACAGTTTTTTAACTTTGTCAAGGAATAAATAATTGGTCAATCAACGGTGCGAAAGCAAAATAAAAAATATTCTTGGGCAAATACAAATACTCTTCTTTAGCTGGGTGTCATTTGCAAAGCCATTAATAAGAATGATAAATAACTAGAGTTACACATTTAATTTACTATCATTAAATTCGAGTAGATGAAAATTAATGATGATCCTTAAACGGATAACCTAAGAAAGTATATAGAACCGTATTACTCACGGCTGTATTATTATATTTAATTTAAATGTACATGTGCATATCAATATAGAATTTTATCAATGGCGCCATAGCTGCTTAAATGGTTCTCAAGGAATCTGGAATTTGACCTATTCTCGACATCATTATATGACGAATATTGTCTGCGTACTAATAATCATTACAAATACGATGACATACTCACTGACGACCTCTGATATCTTTATGTTTTCGCATTTATTTTGTTTGTATGCACCTAGCGACTAATTAAAGACGTTTCACCATGTATCCTTTCTTATGCTTCGTTTTATCACAAAGTAATCACCGTCGCGTACAAACTTTATTAAAACATTGGTACAGGCGTTGCAATACTGTTTTTACTGTTGACCTCGGTGTTATTTTTACTGGAAATCACACAAGTTCACGGCGTAACAAAATCTCTAACATTAAATCCACTTAAAATGACATGGCCACTGTCATAATTAATTTGCACTGACGCATCATGTGAGCATTGATTTATATCATCAATTGCACGACTGCAAGGTGTGCAGAGTTTGCTGATTGTGCATGAATATGACGCGTGATATTATGCAGTCATTGTATACTTGTGTTCTTTGTATAAATACAATTAAATTTTGTATGATCCATAGGTTTCATATGATCTGTACAAAAATATTACAATTTTCTTTTTTTTTTTTCTTTCATAAGAATATCATACAACATTTATACAACACTGTATGTGCATAATTATTGTAAATAACATTTAGAATCTTATTCAGTGTGAAATTTATCTGTATGTTTTATGCTGTATGGGATCGTTTGTGCAATTCTGATGATTTTTCAGTATTTCATTAATTAAAATTAATTAATCGAATCCTACAATTCTACTGAACATTTTTGTTCACATTGCATATTATGTAGCTGAAATTATGTATGTTTAATAAAATGTATACGAGGTTACATAGGGTTTTAATAGAGAATATATTGAAGTGGCAGAGATAATCACGTGTTGCGTAACGGGTGGACGACGGTTGTTCCTGCCTTAATAATTAAAAAATCCGTTTACAACTTGGAATATCAATTCAGTAGCTCAGAGACTGATAAGACGACCATATCTCTACGGAGGCTGTGTGATAACTCTGGTGTACTCGTGTCTAGTCTGCTATTAGAAAATTTGTGAAATTTAGTAAACGGAAAAGTTTTAAAGTGGATTCTATTATTTGAGATATGGAATGAATTATTTGCGATTATTTGTGGAAATTGTTAGATAAAATTTTAATGACCGTTCTGAACGTCATTTTATTTGGCATTGAAATAATTTACGAAATTTATTTTTTTTAATTTATGCGCAATTTTGTTAAGTTAAGTTTAAGCGCTCAATTGTTACAATGCTTTTCAAAGTCGGTATTGTACTGATTATCTCTTTAACAACCATTTTGGCTGTACAAGAATTGCAAATGATTCATGTGGTGAGTATTCAACTCGTGATATACAATTTTATTGATATATTAACATTTTCATATTTTAATAATAATTATTAAAATTCATTTTTGATTTTTAGGTATATATGCATCAGCCTGCAATTCCTGTGATAAGAGTGGATGATTCGATAACCAGTTCTTCGGAGAGTCCTAGCTATATTTTGGACACTCATGAAACTATGGACATGACTAATGTAAGATTTAATATTGTATATATGCATATGTATTAAAATTGCGTAAAAATTTCATTACGATTATTTCAGAAAGAAAAACTCACTATGTATAATTTGGGTATTTATTTACGTAAAAAGTATGGTGAATTCCTCGGCGATATTTATATGCCTACTATATCAAAAACAATAACGTCAGATAGCCGTTTTTCAAAAATTTCGGCACTTCTGGTGAACGCCGCTCTCTGGCCACCAGTTGGCGTCCAACGTTGGAAGGAAGACCTGAATTGGCAGCCGGTTTCAATCTGTACGATATAATAATTTCTATTAATTCTCATCGCAGCTACTAATCCCAATTACAATCTCGTATTTACAGCTTACGAACAAAAATGGAATGATACCTTGATGCTAGGAAGATTATGTCCAAATTTTATAGCGGAAAAAGACAAAGTCGATAAATCTAGTCGAGTCAAATACGTTGTCCAAAAATTTTCACAGCTTTTTACCTATTTGAGCGATGAGACTAAATTTACGGTGAAAACTATCTCGGACGTAGCTGCTCTTTACAAAATTCTTCGGAACAATGTATTATTATTATTAATTTTCAATAACGATACTATTGTGCTTACGCAAGATCATTAATATCTATTAATATTGTTTAGGTCGAGAGAAACGTTACACTTCCTGCCTGGAGCGACGATATATTTCCTAATGGTCACATGTTGACCATGATGGAAATTGATTATGAATTACTTGGTAAAACTAATTTACAACGACAGCTGAACGGTGGTGTTCTCTTGAAAAAAATCATTTTAGACACCATTGCTTATATGAGTGGAGATAATAACAATACAAAAATTTATCAGTATAGTGGCGATGACATTAATTTAATTGGTCTGCTACACGCTATGAATGTTTGGATTCCTTGTGTACCTCAGGAAGGCACTGCAATTATCTTTGAGGTTTACAAAAATACGGAAAACAATGTGTACGCGATAAAGGTTGTACTCTTTAGTCTGCATTAGATTAATCCGATTTTATGTTACTGGTAGCATCGTGAATTTAATTCTTTTTCTGATTATTTGTTTTCAGATTAATACTTATTCCGGAGATATTAAAGGGAATGCTTCTTACTCATTGTCACCTATTTCTGATACGTTGTATGAGGTTAAACAGTTTGCACGTTTGCATCAAAATTCTTTGCCTGTCAATGAACAGAATCTATGCGGTTGGGACGTCACTGGTGACGATGATGAATTTTCCAGTGACGCGATTAATGAAAATAGTTCGTCGTCATTTAATTCCAATTTTCATTTTATTGTGACCATTGTCGGCTTTCATATTGTTCATTCTTACAATAAACCGTAAAGGTATTAACTTAGTGAGATTGATAAATACTTTGGGTATTTTGTCTTTTGTACAAATGTATGTTATACCTAGTAATTATGTATTTACAGACTTATTTATAGTTTAATTTCCCTGTCTGATCTTAATATAGATATGCATTGCCATACTAATACTGTAATCTGTGGATAATTGTCTGCACTAGCAACTGCCAATTTTTCCAAAATTTTCATCCAAAATTCTACTCGATTTTCATCCTGGTTTCTTGTGCTCTGTTGAACTTTATTGGTTCCCCATCTTTTTTTCCACAGCTCAGTCACTGCTGGTATTCCAGTGCTGGCACTGGATTTGGTTGTACGACATTCAGGAGCCATTTTTTTGTATTTTCTAAGAACCGTTTCTAAACCGTGAAAAAGAAGACAGGATCTTTCTAGGGTATTCAGTGTTTCTATGAGGTTCAGATCTTCGTCCATTTTTCTTCTGACAACGTCCGTCAAATCTTTTGATCTCATAATTAAATAATCCACAGTCTCGTGGCATATCACAAAAGAATTGCAGAATTCCAAAATAATTGATATGTGATGTTCCGAAATTGTTATCTGGGGGTAATAATGTTTTATATAACTTTTAAATAATCCCGATTTATTCGCGCGAGCATACTGACCTTATTTTGACTATTTAGAATTTTTTCAAAAATTCTCTTTATCATTTGAACAGTTTCATTTTTACAGGAACTCGGTCCACTTTCCTCCTGTAGGAGATCGACTAAATTTATTATAGTCTGTACAGCCTCCTTCTCCATAGAATCTTGCCATTTCCTATATCGCGAATATGTCGTTACAATAGTCTCATTTTCAAAAACACATAAGATCTTTTTCGTGCATTGTAGCAACACATCATTAGTATTTGAAGTCCGTAAAACATGATTAAGAGAGACAGATGATATTTTATCATGAATTCTTTTTGATTTTTTAAACGGCGGACTGTTTTTTGATTTTGAATGGTTATCCTTCTTTCTCTTAAGATATTTCTCACTATTTGGTGCTGTGCTTCTTCTATTGACGTTCCTAGTATCGCTAATAACTTGATTTTGACAATCGTTTGACTTTGATCCGATTTGTTGCTGAGGAATCATTTGCAAATTTGATGTCGATGCAGTAAGAAACTCCGAAGGTTTTTGAATCATTAGAAAATTATTGACTTTTTCGATTCTTAAAAGTCTACGTGCATCACTATGGGCTTTTTGAGTAGTCGCTAACTTTTCATTGTCAGCAAACTGAATAGATGACAACAACGAATCTTGATCTTTTCTCAATCCCACAGACAACTCAGACATTTTTAAATCTATATTCTGAGTAATGGAATTTACGTTGAAAGTCTGAAAGCCGCTATCCTCAATATTTGTCGCTGATGTAATCTGTATCTCCTTGCATTCCTCTCCAAAACTCATATCAGGACTCGTCATAGGTTCTACGCATTTGTTATTAGCTCCAAGTCCAATACAATTTTTATGAATATTCAGAAAATTTTTCATGGCTTCATTTCCAGGACTGAACTGAAAATTTGTCTCCTCGTCGTCCGTATTATTGTCCAAGTTGTTCGCATAGTCAAGTTTAACAGCTTCTGTATCAGAAGTAACAACCAGATTGTATTTAGCATTACTCAAAAAGTCAATGCTATTTTGAGTATGGAATGACATTTCATCATCCAAAGCTACACTTTCGTCATCATCGAAAGTATAAAAATATGGTTGTTGGTCTTGATTATTATTAATTAAATTTTCCAACTTTTGGCCTTTTTCTGATTCACTTTTTTTGGTAGATATCTTGAAGTTCTCTTGTACAATTGACTCTTGATTTTTAACAGTTCTCCAGTGTTTCCCTAAAACCTTTTGAATTGACCTCAGTGGAACTTGTTTCATCATTGTTATTGCTGATTTAAGCCACACGATTGCTTGGATAAAACTCAGATCAGTTTTGTACTCATCTAAGGAAGTTGGTGAATTACTGAGGCTGGTTCCTGATTGATCCTTAATTGTTTCCATACAATTAGCACACTTTTGACATTTTATAATATTATCATCTCGTCTATGATCTATTGATCTAGTGTGATGTTGGGCATTTAACTCCAGCAATAGATCATCCATAATTGACGAATCTGAATCCCTCAATGACTCATCCTCGTTATCACTCGCTATTTTTTCTCCAGCTACAATGTTTTTTATCAAATCAGCATGATAATTTTTTTAAATTACAAAAATAGTACCTCTGCCCTTAACGTTACATAAATTTGAATCACCGATGGAAAATGTTTCACATAATTTTTTAACAATTTTGTCTCTCTCATCAGCAACAAGTTTCCGATTGATCGGATTGGTTGTATTATCCTAAATATGGATATAAAAGATGTACGCTCATAAAATAATATGCATATTACAAGATTCAAATAAAAATAGATTTAAAAAATGTACTTTCATTTTGCCACGGCGTTTTGAATATACTGTGCAGTTTTTCTGCATAAACTTTTGGAGTTTCGCCATCCGGCAATGTCCTTATCACTGCGACAGCACTTGCGATTCGAATTTTATCAAATATTGTTTGTACTAGAAGTCAAAGGGAATATATATTTTCTGTGCTTGTCATTTACGTGAGAAATGTACTTACAATAAGATTTTATTTCTTTCTCGTCGTGCATTTTCTCTCGGTACGCAGTTTCATGAATTTGTTTGATTAATTATTATTTACAGGTGTATCTTATTTATTAATTACTGATCACAATGATCACATTACAAAGATGGATTCAGCGCGCAATGTAACAATTGATTAATATAAAAATCTAGGTTTATACTCTGTTGCTGTTTTGGCAGCCATTCGAGTTCATTTTCCCTAGAGATATATCGATAAGTATCAACCCTGACTTCACATGCTTCCGCTTTTCCGAAGTACCGGCGAGGATTTTATAAAGAAAACGCTAAAAGCGTTTACCCTTTGAACCTTTACTACGAGTACAAATTATTTCAAACGAAGATGGATTCGTTACAGACAGGAAATTTATCTGGCATTCAAAAAGACGAAATAATGGAACAGGTTAAGCAACAGATTGCTGTTGCCAATGCTCAGGAACTACTCACGGTAACATTGCATAAGTTTTTTTTTTTCTTACAGCACGATTATTCTGAATGAATTCAATATGTTCCTCCGCATATTTACAGAAAATGACCGAAAAATGTTTTAAAAAATGTATCTCGAAGCCTGGTACCTCGCTGGATAGTTCCGAGCAGGTAAGAAATTCATAAATCTAAAACTAACCTCTTTCTAATTTGTGTATACATACTTTCTACTTTATCTTCCAGACACTTGTATTATTTTCCTTTTAGTGAAATCAGAATTACATTTTTTAATATATTTTTAAACAATTCTTATTAAACATTTATGTGATGCAAGTGTCGTGACAAATAATTCATTTTGTTCTGTTCATACCTGTAAATAAGGACTATATTTCATCATATTTGTTTACAATCTTTATTGTCTAATTACTTGCTGGTTTCTTTGGTCTTTAAAGAGATTCTGTAATATTGAAATTCATTATTTGTGTTTCCAGAAATGTGTGGCAATGTGTATGGATAGATACATGGATGCTTTCAATCTAGTATCAAAGGCATATAGTAACAGACTTCAACGGGAACGCCACCGATTGTAAATAGATAGAGTCAAATGAATAAATTGTTTTGGTTGCACTGCATGTAGTTCACTAGTCAATCGAAACTACAATACTGAACATTCACCTGATTAATACGCAAGGAATTCCACCTGATATTGAACGTTTATTCCAGTTTATGTAAATAAGAGGAGAACGTTCAACATCAATTACGATACATGTAACTACATAGTATTAGTCAGTATTTGAGTGAACATTGCATTTTATTGTTAACGAGAATTGTTCAGTGTGTTCGCTGTTACATTGAGTAACAATGTATAATAGAAGAAAGGCAGTTTAAGCATTTCGTTAAAGATCAAAACAACTTATCATTAAGAAGTTGTAGGCCAATAATTATTAATAAATTGGAAAAAGCTATACAAACTAAACAAAGTTATTAGAAATATCTACAAGTCACAAACCATTGCATTCAAAAATGCAACCAGTTTAACAGCATGAATACAAATACAGCACGGTATAAGAATTGACTTCAGTATGTTAAAAAATAAATGGATTATTTACAATTAATTTGTGCCATTAATGCTAAATCTTGTTTAGCAAACCACAAAGAAACCTGCTAAATAATCCCAAATCTGTGTAAATACATTTTTTTTATTTGGAATGTTGGATATTTTCATTACAATCATCTTTACAGATTACATTATAGGAACAGCGACGTCGGGTCCGCATTGCGCAAATTATTATCCAAGAGCAAAGAAAACGAAAGACACGGCAATTCCAGTAGAAGTTCAAAAAGTATAGAAGTACCTATATTTTACAATATATTTGACAGTAATAGTCTGTATCACCAAGAAATGAAGATTTTATCTCACAAATTGGATATCATGATGCGCAAGGCGGTCCATTAAATTGTAGTTAGTCTGTTATACGTAATAAATATACATATTGCGAAAAAATCGTGCCGCGTAGCAGCCATTAGCCTTGTACCTGCAGTATACAGAGAACTCTGATATAAACTGTCAACTGACGACGAGGAATTTGTACTTTAAAACGATGTGACATTTTTCAGAGACGATAATATTACAGGCAAGTATAAATATCGATAATTGACATAAAAATTGGTAATAAAAAAAAAAAAGTAATCACGTGTGGCGCGTCCTGTTTTGATCCTTTTAGAAAATACGACATAGAACCCATCTATCTAAAATTTTAATTAAACATGACTAACTAATTTGCCTACTAAGATCGAATCGTTTAACACCCCTACCCCACCCACATACATTATTTTTAATATCTCTAAATTTTTCATGTACTTCCATTAATGTTAATTCTCAATCCTAAAACACTTTTTTCTCTCTATACGTAACATCATTGAATTTTTGCTCCTTAAGTAATTATGCGTCACATCGCTCACTTACCAAGCACCATGAGCTTTCGTGTGATTTTTCCTTCCTTTGCAAATATCTTTAAAAACGAAAAAAAAATGAGGCGCCTTTTAGTCACGGTACACAGGCAATTTTGTTCAGTTGTAAGCGACCGATTTTTCAATCCGATGGACGACATTGCCGTAGCTAGCGAGCTTTTGAGCAGTATTTGTTATTACATTATAAATAATTTTACATAGTGAATCCAAGGCGAAGCCCCTCTCCCAAATCATACAGTCTCGAATGCTTAATTTACTGCTAAATTCCGCATCCTCCTTCGCCTACAAGCAATCTCGTGTTAAAAAAGGAAAGCACAAAAGAAAGACACGATTAAATCGGTGGGTAAATGGAGAAAGGAACAGTTGAGTTTAAAGAAAACGGATATAATCATGTACACGTGAATATACACAAATAATAATAAAATGTCGATGGATGTAAAAGAGAGGGAAAAAAGATCTTTATAAAATAAATAACAAATACATTGAATATTGTTACATCGTATTATCCGTAAATCATAAATAATTAATCGGAGTATGTATGTGTCTCGTAAAAACCTACAATTCCACAGTACTTATTCGCGTTACGTTTATAATAGTATATTTCATACACGCTAAAAGGCACGATATAGCTACCAATAGTTCAACGTGGTTACAACATTCATTATCTGTGATTTATCTGTGAAAAAATATTCATGAACCATTTCATTAATGACACCGGACAGGTCCGTCCAACTATTTAATTCTATCCGGCAAACCATGAAACAAATAACTATGGCTACGCGTATCTCATTCGTTATTTCCTAATGCACATTAAGACTCCGGTGATGGCCGGACAAATTCATCGTCGACCATAGCAAAGCCATCGGTATCCAAAGCCCTAAGATATGTTATTATATCTGGTAAAAAAAAACCGAGCATAAGGAACGACATATAAAAAACCATTGGCAGTAGCCGATTTATCATTACAGGTTAGACTTGCCCCATAATAAATGACACAAGACGGCTCCGAGAAGGACGAACAGTCAGAATACAGTTAAAGTCACGAGAGTGAACGTCATTATTTTTTATTCTTTTCAATTTTTCTTTCCTCTAGCAGAAACAAAACCGATCACCCTGCAATCAGTTTCCCGAGTGATACCTTAATTCATTGATGATTAGAAAAAGTGCGAGAAGCGCGAGGAAAGAATTTTTTTTCTTTCACATTTTGATACGTCGTATAGGATACGGAGCGAATCTTTTAACGAAAAATTTAAAAAAAAAAAGACAAATAAAGGTACTACACACAAGATCACTCCTTAAAACACTCTCTTATGAGCTACAGTGAAAAATACTTATTTCGTACGTACGCGTGCTTGTTTGCTATTGCTAGCCAATTAGGGATAAGAATATCTTAATAACAATGGAATGTGTCTGTTTCCTACTATCTAAACTTTGTGGGAATGTTCAGTGCAGTCGTGAACTCGTTAAACTTTCATTCGTTATACTTTTTTTTCCATTTTCCATCTTTTTTTTGTGTTATTTGATTATAAGTTCTGTATGGATAATAGACTGTAACCACGCTGATTGGCCAGGAACACACCTGTTTTAATACATGTCCTGGGGCAAATTTTAGGATTCAGACCAAGCGATTTCACATGACCTGGCGATTTTATATTAAGTAAAGCCAAGGCAATGACTCCAAGCGAATGATGCTTAATGAGACATTATTGATTAGTCATGAAAGTTTGTCTTTGTATAAGGTATAACGATAGGATATATTGTGATAATTGAAATTACTGCCGCGACAATTTCAAGTCTCCTGGATCATTCAGAATGTTCATGTAAATTCAAGTAGTGGCTACTCGATTGAAAACAATTCGAAATTTTAGTGCGATAAAGATGAGACTGTTTCTTTTACCTTTGTTTTGCTCTTAAGAAATCGCTTCGTTTGAAACTCGCCTCAGTGCGACGCAATCGTGTAGCATTATAAGATTCTACCCAAGAATGAAAATTCTTGTGTGAAGACAGCAAACTATACATTTTTTACGAAGGATTTTGATTTGTCAAGCATCCAGTTGATCCACCTTGAATTGTACTTAGTTATTGCATCTTATTCGGGGCGTAGTAGTATATTCATATTATTTCGATATTTTTCATTGTATTGGATTGCCCAAAAATCAAGGTTTGCCACTAACAATAGTATTTTTAAACGTTAAACATCTTGCGGAGATGCCGATGCAAGAAAATATATAAGCACCTAATCGCCATTTCTTTTTCTCAGACAACTTTAACTCTCATAAATAATTTTAGCTTCAAACACTTAGCACCACTGTCTTTCCAAGAAAATAATTTTATGGATTCGTACTTTTTTTTTGAGGCAATCCACTGTCAGACGGATGATTTGCTGATAACGCTTACGATATCATACCAGTAACTTTAGTTAAATGAGGTAATGCACAACGTTCAGTCGTCAAATTAGACGGAGGAATTACTTTGACAAGTACAAAAAGAAAATGTCTCTACCAAAAGGTCGTGCAATTAAACATAACTGTCAATTACTAACAAGCCATTATATAACTTCATACACACTCTCTCTCTCTCTCTCTCCCCCTCACTCTTCCTCTCCGACCCGCAAAATATTAAACTCTCGCTTCTTACATAAATTAACTGTACGAATAGTAATACTAGGCGCATCCACAGAATAACGTAGGAGGAATTTTGTCCAAATGAGAGTGAAGATAAATCGCAAGCGATAGTTCTCTACAGTACCTATAGTACGGATCAATAGTTACGCTTGTTAAGATTTAATTACATAACGATTGGATATCTGTGATAAGAGAAAGAAAGTTATCGTTTAAGCTCAATTCGCGTTTTATGTCGCACACAGTGAGATTTTTTATCGTGATGCAATTAGCAGATGATACTTTACGGCTTTTTTTTTATCAAGAGTTTTCATAAATTACACAACCATCACATTTATATTAAACGTATGTCATCTTACGCTACAAAAAATAGAAATATATGTTGATTAATCCGGTTTAAAAAAATCTGTTATATAAAATAAGTAAAAACTCGATGCCTGCGAGATAAATGCATTCAGATTGTTTCCTTCCACGTTCTTTTGCAGAGCAACTTAATAAGTATTGAGCCACATCTGGCAGTGTATTGTCCCAATGATTATAGAGACAACATAACCGCAGGCAAGTATCTTGTCCCGTAATAGTAAAAGACATAGACATCGTATGAACCATCCGGCTAGGGGATGCAATTAATCAAGACCCGAAGAGAAAAGGAACAAAGAGAAGACTAAAAGTTGAAGTTCACTTTCTAATCGTACTTAGATTACACCTAGAATGAAATCATGAAAACTTACACCTCCTTGATATAATTCGTGGTGATGACCACAGAAAAATTCGATATTATTATTATAGTCCATTATCCCCCGATTCTGTTAGAATAATTGACGTATCCAATTACGTCAAATGTATAGAGATTTCATAAATATCCCATCAGTGCTTGTCATTGTGAGACATTACGAATTTCTAAGTTCCATGAAACCAGTGGTTTCCTTCTTCGTCAACAGTTCCTAATCACACCATCCACTATCGCACTAAGGTTTTTGGCTGTGCGAAAGAACATGCTCTACACTGCAATGTGATCACTTACGCAAGAGGTGCTACTGAGCATCTCATCCAATTCCTCGATGTCCTCACTTATGTCTTCGCTTCTAATGCTCTGAGCTCGATCTTCCTTTTTGTTCTGGGGCTTTGTTGGACTCTCTGCTTTATCTGGTCCTTTCGAAGGACTCTGTTCGTTAGCACTACCAGATGCTGAAGATACAAAATCCTCTTCGTAGTTATCTACACTGTCCGTACCTGGAGTAAAGTATTTGGGTAATTAAATAAATAAAAATTTAACTGTAACCTTATGAATTATAAATAGAATAAAAATACGCCAATCTTACCAAGTCCCATGTCAATCAATTCTTTTAGATCATTTATATTAGTTTTCTTAGTATTCAGCGGTGGCAAGTCGCTGAATATTGAATTAGCTTTTGGAGTTAAGGGTGGCAACTCTCCTAATAACAATTCAGTTTTGTGCACTGCGCTAACTTTTTCTTTCTTTCCGTCAATAATGATCTCGTCGAAGTATACAGTCTTGCTCAAATTATTCTCGGAACTTATTTGTTTCTTGTTTTGTACATTGTTAGCGTTTTGTATTTCTGTACTATTCATTATGTTTTGCTTAGAGGCATCCTCATTTTGATTAAGTTGCCCTTGGTCGACTATAGATTCGTCAAATTTTATTAAGGGTTCAGTTTTGTTTAACAAATTCGTCTCGTTCAGTACGTTTACGTCAGTCTCTTGCGTGGCATGATTAGAAACTGCGTTTTTCTCTTTTGGACTTGCAGGGAGTTTACTGAAATGTATGTTATTGTTCCCTTTACTATCAATTCCGTCAGCAGCGGACATATTTTCAAAATTTAATTTATTATCCCTGAGAGAATTCTTTTGCATCTCGCAAGTGGACTTATCGGTCGAGACGTTATTCAATGCTTGTTCACTTTTCTTTTTGTCTGTTATTGTCACATTTATTGGAATCTTTGGACTGGACTCTGATATGCTTTCGAGTTTTTCAGAGGAGTCGTTGTCGTTTGAAAACGAAACTGAATCTTTGTGTAGTATTTTTGGAATAGTAACTTCAAACGTGGCATTAGCAAAGTTTGTTGATGTCTCAATAGATTTACTGAGCCTACTATCGCTCTGTCCATTCTGAAAAAATATCAGATTGTTAAATCAGTTAGCTATAATGCAAAAATTCCTCAGACAAATGAAAAGTACCTTCTGGGAATTATTAAAGGCACCATTTATACTGTTCTTCAGAATCTCTCCGAGCAAAGGTTCACTTGAAGTGATGCCCAATTCTTCGCATAGTTTGTTTCTTCCCATATAACTGTACTCCTTACCAGAATAAGTTTCTGGATCGTACACAGATATGGTATAATCAAGTCCAAAATATTCTAGGAACTCCCTAACTAAAGAAAATAGTAACTTTCCTTCTGAATTTGCCAGGTACTGCTTTACTGTCTTGTTCAGGAGTGGCTCAGGATTCTGTAATGAAAAAACCATTATAATTTTATATAAAACTAAATTATAACAAATTCAGGTTCGAAATAGTCTAAAAAATTTTACTACCATTTTCAATACCATTTGCTAAATTACTATTGTCAAAGTTCAAATACACCACTATTAATAATTAATACAATGCATTTTCATATAGCTACAAATTTAAATACTCAGACTGAAAAATGTGATATCTTGTTATAATCTTTCATAGAAGCAAATATATTATGGAATTGTTCTGTTCACTGTATTTAGAAAAACGATAAATCCCAGTTTCCTCGATTTATATTTATAGCACGAGACCAAAATATCCCAGATTCATATCCCAAAGAGCACAAAAGCTATAACAGAGGTGACTGTAAACAGGAAACAGCTTTTTTTAATTTTATTGCTGATCATAATTTTAACTCACCATCACGGACTCCTGTTCCTCGAGAGCCAAAAACACGCTAGCCCTAAGCTCCGCCTGTAAAAGTATGCGAAAATATTATAGTAGTAGAGTACAACCGGAACCTGTGGTAAACTCTTAATTGCATTGACAAACGGCACGGTATAACCTATAAAAAATTTGTTTTTCGTATCATTATTCTCTCTTACCCGCACTTTCGCGAGTACACCATTATTCTCGAGGGTTTGTACCACCAGGTCCCGCAGCTCGGTATCCTCCTCCATGGAAATGTTTCCGTCTGTCATTGTTACAAATAAAAATTACCCCCGCAAACACTCAAAAGATGTAAATATTTACGCTTCCCATCGCGTGCCTTCTTTTCGCGGATCCGATCAGAGTCCATCGTTCCCCGATCTAGGGGATTTCTCCTCCATCATTCCATAAGTTTTAAAACTTCCCTAGACAAGAATCACGGAACGGAAATAAGAAGATATCACTAGAATATTTTAATCGCGCGATGATAAGGACTTTCGGGAGAAGGAAAGAAGTATTACATCAAAATCATTCAAAATATTATTTATTCTATTGCAGTGTCAAAATCAAAATTCGAGTAACACCGAAATTCATTTGCCAGATTATTTTTATGACGAGGAGTGAAATTACATACTTTTACATCCAATAACCTCTCTGCCAAAGAAGCCATTATTTCACCTTAAACAAGAAAAGTAATATTATTAGGTTGTTAATATGAAATATGGTACATTAATTGTAATAATTACCTGTACAAAGTACAATCTTTTTTTTTGATAAGAATTTAATAGTGACAGCCGTTTTCATTAAACATTCCTCTGATAGAAATGGTGGATCAGCTATCACAAGATCAAAATAACTGGATAGATCTCTTGGAATGTCCAAGGGAGATTTATAATCGTATGGAATGAAATCTGATCCATATACAGCAAACCTTTGATCATATTCTAATAGAACAACTAGAAAAATAGATTTACATTGAACGACTTCTTACATTAGGAGGTACTAATATTAATTTTTTAAGAACAATAATTACCATGTCTTTCACCAGCAGCTTTTTTCATTTTACAATACAAAGTCGGACATGATATTAATGCAATTTTCCCGTTTGGTTCTGTTGCATTCAATGCTCCCTTAATGAAAGTTTCAACAGTTCCGTCATCGTACCAAAATTGGCTCAATTGCTATAATTTTCAATAATTATTATTTAAATTATAAACTATATTACAATAAAGTCTCAATTTTATCGCGCGTTTTCTTGAAACATGTGAGCCAACTTACCCAATCCTCATCGAATGTCACATCTAATGTTTGATTGTGTTCCACAATGTTTTTTAACTGATTTTCGCGTTCCTCTCTCTCTTTATAAAATTCTTGAAGTGCAGCCAGTGTGCTGGACGATAATTGTGGTATGTCTTCGTCGCTCTCTTCCATTTTACCAATAATTATTTACAATTTTATAGAGAAAGCGAACTCGTGTCCACTCGTGGGTGCAGGGTTTTTAAAATTAAGTTATTTATGTTGGGAGAATTGTTAACATCAAGTACTTCAAGGATCTGAAACTAAAGTAATATTTTTTTCACATTATCTAAAAGTAAAAAACTGCATATAATTATGCATAATGTAAGTATTAATTACTTTTTTATATTTACGGCCGTTTGAATAAATAATATATTTATATAATTGAACTGCTGTAATTAAATTTCTTATAATTTGAAATGTCTTCTACCTCTGTGAAATCGATTCTTTTGCATCTGCAACTATGTTCACTCTAGGGAATTATCTGGCCTGAAGTGCACAGAGCTTCGTAACTTCTTTTCCAAGCGCGAGAATGGCGGATACGTAAGTGCATTTTCCATGGTAGAGAAATCATTAAACATCGGTAGCGTTAAAGCTAAAAATAATCTTACATTCTCATAAAATCAATTCTTCTAATATTGATATATAATTTGTATAATTTATTTTTTGCAATATTTATTATTCTTTCGAGGAATAAGACATGAATGTGACAACCCATTGGGTAGACTAGGCCTCCACATGAAACATTGAACATGTGTTCAAGCATATATGTTATAATTCTAAAATTTCGAATGTATTAAAGTACGACATGACACACTGAATACGTGCAAAAAACCAAAAGGAATTTTAAAAGTTGCCTTCTGTAGTGTTTGTTGTTTGAAAATAAGTAAGAGACTGTAGTTTGTGTATTATAACCTAATTATTTTTCGGACCTCTGCTTACTGCTTCAAATGAGGTAGTTTCTAAGAGGAGATTGTTTACAATGGTTCTGTTTGGCTCTTCAGGCAGAAGAAAGCTCCTGCTGTCCCAGCTACCCCTGCTGCCCCAGCTTCGGCAGCCCCCAAAGCGCCCAAAGCTCCTAAAGCTGCCAAAGCTGCACCTGCAGGAAAAAAATTGCCGGCCGTTCCTGAGTCTGTACTCAAGAGGAGAAAGCGTCGTGATAATGCTAAAGTTGCAGGACTCCAAGTATCAATCAAGGTATTTTAATATCAATATATCTATGCATACTTAGTACTTTTTAGTATTGTGGTTATTATTTATTACCATTATCAGAGTACTTTGATAATAAATGATTTATAATCATTTGTGTCGTAGCGTCGTGCAGATCACTACAAGAAGAGGAAGGAAATTTTCAAAAGGGCTGAGCGTTATGTTAAGGAGTACAGAACTAAGGAGCGTGATGAGATTAGGTTGATCAGACAAGCTAAGAACCGTGGAAATTATTATATTCCTGGAGAAGCCCGTCTTGCTTTTGTCATCCGTATTCGTGGGTAAGCAGGAATCATTAAACATTTGTAAGTTTTCATTTATGGTATGTAATTAAATATGTAACTATCTTTTAGTGTCAACCAAGTCGCTCCCAAGGTTCGTAAGGTACTTCAGCTTTTCCGTCTGAAGCAGATCAACAATGGTGTGTTTGTAAGATTGAACAAAGCCACTATTAACATGCTGCGAATCGTTGAGCCCTACATCACCTGGGGATACCCGAACCTAAAATCTGTTCGCGAATTGATCTATAAACGTGGATTTGCTAAGATCAACAACCAGCGCATTCCTATCACCAGTAATTCAATTATCGAAAGGAAATTGGGTTAGTAAATTTAGCAAGATTGCATTAATAATTTATCTGATAATCTTCCATTTTATTTGACAAGTCCATGGGAGTGGTTGAACATTAAACTTCTTCTTTCCATCTTGTCAAATATTAATAGGAACTCTTGAAAATATCCGTCTCTAAAATATATAGATGGGTCAGACAAGAGTTTGAACACACATTTTAACTTTTCTCAATGAACATACTACTAAATTTCATAATATTAATACCTTGAATATTTTCATTATTTTAGGTCGCTCCGGCATTATCTGTACTGAGGATTTGATCCATGAGATCTTTACCGTTGGCGTCAAATTCAAGTACGCCAGCAACTTCCTCTGGCCGTTCAAGGTACAATACATTGTTTATCAATTTTTTTCTCACGACATAGGCATGGTGATGGAACCATTCCATGTTCTATTACCTCCTACTATGTCGAAAAGTAATACGAGATTCTTTATTTCTACCAATCAACGCTTCTCGTTGTGAGGTTAAAAAAATCTCAAACAATATCAAAACCAACAATCAATTTATTGCTGCTTACAATAATCTATTTGTTCGAAAGAATTATAGAAATATAAACATCTTTTTATTATAGCTAAACACCCCCAACGGCGGATGGCGCAAGAAGACCAACCACTACGTCGAGGGTGGTGACTTTGGAAACCGTGAGGACAAAATCAATGAACTCCTCAGACGAATGGTTTAGATTTACAATAAACTTGACAAATAAAAACATACGACTTAAAAATCAATTAACTCTTCCAAAGCCATACCACACTTCCCAACGACCATTCCTTATTGTTTAATAGCTTTATTACAACCAGAGTATTAATGAACAATTAAATGATATACAAAACTAATTGTAAGTTAGACAGTATAAAACTGAAATTTACCGACATCGAAACTAAAGGCTTCTAGCATCACAAGCATGCGTGTATTCGTTACTTTAATCGGTTTTTGAATTACGTAATTTAATATTTCACACACAAATATAATTTTTTTATACGAATGCAGAAAAAGTATGAATTTAGTGCATGACGCATGAACATGCGCAAAAATTCTGGATTCATTGCATACTGTACCAACTGCCAATGGAGAAGTGAATTGTGGCGTAGAGAGGAAAGGTTCCAAGTTCGCGTCCTGTATTCAGAATTTCGATGCATTTTATATTCTCTCTGCAAATATAATTTTTTCGTATCTAATATTTCATATCTTTCGGCATATCATGCCGGTTGTAATTACAGTATCGTGTCGTTATTTCTACTGTTAGAAATAAAAAGTGATGAACCACATGCTCAGTTGATTGTATTCGCTGGTGTAACCTTTCATTTATGCTGAAATGTAAGTAATATTTGAAGTTTCAATGGTTATGTGTCGTTTTATACAGTAATAATTATGTGTATTGCGTGGTATTGCGAAGGGAAATAGTAGTACGAAAATTTTTTTTGCGTTTTTAAAAACTTGTTACGTCTAAATGTCGATTTAACTCACACGGCCGACTATGACTTTGGTGTAAGTGGTATGATGTTCGTCTACGTCTTGTTAAACTCACGTTCGATTCCCCTTGGGAATGTTTCATCTTGATAGAATATTTCATATGCAATTCCGGTGAATTTTGATTTTTTAAATATTTAATTGATTCCTGCTTAAATCTTGTATGTATAAATTACTCTTTTTTTAATATTTAGTATGTTTATAGGGAACAAATATTTCTTTTCAGACGAATTTTATATTCACAATGAGTGGGCTGGAGAAACCTGGTCCAAGTATATCTCCAAGTGAAACAGATTCACTAAATAACACAATATTGAAATTAATGGATCCTAATAAACAGAAGAAAATGTTTATCCTTACGCCCACTGTGTTACAAAGTCTTCGACTCAGTGGCCAAATGAAAAGTGGTAATTATTATAAATTAATTTTATATAAAATTAACTACTAAATTTATTTGTAATAATAATTGGATTCCCATTATAGGAAAAGTATCGACTATGGACAGTGATTCCTCGAAGATATCTGTAACGTCCAAGGACGCAAGTGCACAAAAGAGTAACGGACAACCTAAATCAATGTCTAGCAGATATTTGTTAAAAAGCAAAAGTTCCAGTATTGAAGAAGAAAGTGTTAATAATAAGATCCCAAGTAAATCAGAGTCTCCAACTGGGATAGCTAATGATCAACGACCAACTAAGAACAGGCAAGATGATGCAAAAAAAACGTTACTATTGAATCCAAAGGAATCTAAAACTATTCAAAAACGTGAGAGAAAGTCATGCAATAAGAAAGTGCCACCCACAGTGTTGCGCAAAGACAAAAAATGTGTATACTCTGAAAGTAAGAGATCAATGAACATCATTGAAAAGAAGAGTAATATCGATGAAATTCCAAAGCTATCAAGATCAGTTAGTAAATCCAAAGATTCTCGTACTAGATCCTCGCTTGAAAATGTTAAAAATAATTCTGTCGAGTTACATACAGATGTACAATCTACTGAAAATAAGTTATTGGATGATAATAGCAAAATGGATTCATCGGAAACAATAATGAGAGACAAACACAATTTCAAAGACCGTGCGAATATTACTTCATCGAATATAAAGAAAAGGAGAAATAAGAAACAAACTAAGGTCGTTAAAAAAGTTAATGAGCTTGTTCCAGCCAAGAGCAATGTTTCGTCTAACGTCATTACTAAATATCCGACCAGTTCTCCAAGACATATATCACATAACGAGGCTTCAGAATTACATACCAAGAGTTCTGATGATGTTAGTACTAAGCGAAATGACACGCAAAATGATTTTGACCTTGTTCCTCCAGAAGTGCATGATAAAAAGGCATCATCGAAAGTAATTAAATGTATTAAGTCAGAAACAGGATCTCAAAAGGTTCCAAGTACATTAGAATACAATAAGAAGAATAGTATAGTTCTTTCTAAGGATAAGGGTATGAAATTTATATCAAATGCTGCAAAATCAAACAATCCTCATATTCTTACGAATGAATCGTGTGAAATACTAAATTGTACTCCTGAAAGAACAATTGCAAATGAAAATCTTCAGAAAAATTTGCATAACACCGACGTTAGTTCACCAAATTCTCAAAAAACTAACGCTACCACTGAAAGCCATCTTAATAAATCAAAACTAGATGGAACGTTATTAAACAACATGGGAAAATCTGCAAAATCTCCTACTGCAAGTTCTAAAAAGTTGCTTATAAATTATTTGGAAGGACGTAAATCATTGAATGATACTAAATATAAAAAGAAAAAAGAAAGCGAAAGCACACAGAACAAAATTAATACTGACAGTAGAAGTCAGGTCTGTTCCATTAGGACAACATCAAGTGATACAAATAAGAAAGAGGAATCTGCACCATTGAATATATCACGTGATATAACTTCTCTGACTTTTAACCAAAATCCAAATGCAAGTACTTCGATTCAAATTAAGAACACTACGAACACATGTGAAATAATAGAGGATAAGAAGATGAGTAATGACACAGAATCAGTGCTTTTTGACGATGATAATGATTCTGGCAAGAATGACAAAACAATGAAGGAACCTTCAGTTCCTAATGAAATACAACATCCTGTCAGTTCGATTAAAGAACTACGAGGTAAACGTAAGCGAGTAGAATCATCAAGGGATACTAATGACTGTTCAATAAATAATGAAGTTCAAGTGAACGTACCTGCCGATAAACAATACTCTGAGAAAAATTCTAAAGATGCACGAAGATCACCTGAAACTAAATCTGTTGGCGAAGATGGCAGTGCAGAAAAATTAATCATAACGTTTCCACGAATTAAACGACATCGGAACGATCCTAATGAACTTATTGAAACGAATGAAGAAAATAAAACTGAAATATGTCAGGAAAAAATTATTAATGATATCGATACGAAGCCTTCTAATGTGAAAAATAAACCGCCTGTTGATTCTATCATAGAATACGAATATAATTCTTCTGAAGTTAAGAAAGAAGTCTGCCAAGAGATTACTTTACCCGTTCGAAAACCAAGAGGAAGGCCAAAAAAGATACTTTCTACAACTTCAGATACTCAAACGACTCATGAGGCTAATGCCGTTGAGCAAAATAATCTCCAGGAATTAAAGCAAGAATTAAATTCAGCTACGCCTCAGGAAAATCATGCTCGTCCGAAACGATCTGCAAGAAAAGAATCACATCTAATAGAAGTTAAAGAGTTAAGTGATGAAAGTAATAATGAAGAGTCTCTTCATGAAGAGGAAATATCGCCTAAGCGTAGAGGTCGACCTGCAGGTAGGACTACAAGAGGCCGAGGTCGTGGTCGTCGTGGTAGAGGACGAGGACGAGGACGAGGACGACGAGTTGATACAGAATATACCCCCAGGATGCTAGGGTCTACTAAAGCAAAGGAACCCAGTAAATCAGAAATAAAGGATCTTCCATCTAACGAAGAAGTTAGTTTTTCTGTATTACTTAGGATTTTGTATATTTTACTTTAGAAGTCCTTAATATCCACAATTGCCATCATTGTAGGTTTTAAATGTAAAATGCTTCAAGTGCGATGCAGAAGTAATGAAAAAACAATGGACCATGCACAATTTAAAAAAGCACAATAACATGAGCTGGTGCGAAGGAGATGAACCATTGGTGAGCACATATGCAATTGTGAACGTAACAAAAATTTCTATCAAACAATTGCACAGGTACCTATGTATAAAATATATTAATTATTTTTATTCTAGGATTTGGAGAACGACACTAAATTATTACAAAGAATTTTGGTCGATGCTAGAAAATTGAAAAAAGGTATACTTACCTGCGAAATGTGTTCAACGACTAAACGTAGCGTGAATGGTTTTATATCGCATATGCTATTTTGTGGGAAATCAGGGGATGTAAGTACAGAAATAAATTGTTATCGATGAGATAAAAAATTTTTAAATACGATTGTTTTATTATAGGAAAGGAGAGCTTTATTGGTGACTTGTAAAATTTGTAATCGTACCATGATGCCTTCTTCACTTGAAATACATGAGCGAGCACATAGGACTAGTGATTCGCAATCAAAAGAATTATTAAAGATATCGAATACTGAAAATGTACGCACTAGTGGTAAACGTAAAGCTGCAGAAAAGTAAGTACATTTATGGAACATATAAGGTAACAATATATTCGATAACAAAATATTAATTAAATTAAAACTGTAATTGTTATTTAACAATAGGGCAATAACTAAAATTTCGGAATTTACTGCACTCGTGAAGGAGGATGATGGTCCAGCAGCAAAGAAAATGCGAGTAATTTCTCCTGCAATTGTAAGTTTCTCATGACATATTCCACTGTTGTGATTTTAAAAATATAAAAAAAAAAATCATCCGTACAGAAAAATCTCATAAAACAACCAGCTGGAAAGAAAATACCTGGAATTTTAAAAACAATATGGAACAAGGAACTGTCTTCGACAGGAGCTGCTGCATGTAAGCATCCTGGTTGCATTGCCACCTTTCCTTCGGTGAATCTTATCAGTGACCATTATCAGAAATGTGAACATTCACCACGTACTGTAAGTATAGAATTCATAACAGTCCTAGGATATTATTCGTGAAAGTGACTGACAAGTATTTTCTACTTTGCCTTTGCAGAATTACACATGCAAGATTTGTCAATTTGAAACGGAATGTAAAAATGAAATAGTAAGTCACGTAATGGAAAAACATCCTGATGAAGTTCTGGAGTCAGAATCGGATTCAGATGCAAGCAAAGAATTAAATATAAACGAGAGCAGTGAAAATGATGATGACGATGAAGATGACAATAATCAAAATGTCTCATCAAATACAAAACGCGAAATAACCACGAGAAAAATAAGTATGACTCTAAGAATATGATGCCTTCTGAATATACTGAATGAATCGTTTGACTCTAATCACACTATTTTGATTTTGCAGAACGGACTGGTAATAAAATGGAATTTTTAACCTTGGATGAGACTCGATTTCCAAGTTGGAGTAAGACTTATAGTCCGGCATTTTATTGGACGTTGGAATTGTATGTATTAATAATTATTCTTCGGGAATATAAGTGACAAAAAGTTGATCGAAGATTTTTTTTTCTATTGCTAGCGAATTGAAAAATTATCGATTGAATCTCTATGAGAAATTTGTTCCAAATAGTTTTACATTACTAAAGAACCAAGAAGCTGCACAATATTTGCCAAATGTAGAGAAATCTATTGCTGTAAGTTCAATTAAGCCAAAACCAGAAAACCGGTCTGAGCAATCAGATACAGAACATAATTGGAAGCACTTCGATAGATTTGAAGCAAGTCTTGATACTGGTAAGTTTTTATTGATTTACTGTTTCTATTACTTCATATAATATTATATTTTTTACAGGTGTACCTATGTTTTTCGTGGGTGGTCCAATATGGGCCATGGCTTGGTTACCAATACCAACACCGATGTTCGATGACAATGCAAACCAATATTTAGCTTTGAGTTGTCATCCCTCTATGAAAAGTGAATATACTGTTGGAAAAGCATATAAGGGGAGAAACATAATACAGATATGGAATATAGGAAAATTGGATCATGAGTCAGTATTACTTCTAGCCGTTTAATAATATAAGATTTATAAATGTTTCAAAATTTATTTTATTACTTAGATCTAAAAATGAAAATTCTCTACCAGCGCTATCATATGCTGTTGCGCACGATTATGGTACAGTTTGGTGTATGGAATGGTGTCCATCCGGATGTTATGAGAATGAGAAATTATTCAATTCCAAAGAGAAAAAAAATACATTGAAAAGAATGGGACTACTAGCTACTGCATGTTCCGATGGATGCGTACATATCTATTCTTTGCCCTTTCCAGAGGAGTTAGGATTTGTTCATAACGTAGCAAGCAAGCAAGTGAATTTGATAGTTGATTCATTCGTCTTCGTCATGTAATTAAATCCAATCACGGAATTATCATTGTGCAATTTTATTTTAGTTTACCCATTTACAAGACTGACCCCGTATTAACGCTAGTTGTGAATAATATTATGTACGAGAATGGAGAACAAAATTGGCAGTGTACTCAATTATGCTGGACCAAAGAACATGGACACGAGTAAGATTTTTTCTTAATGGAGAATATTAATGACTATTATTTTAATTGTAACAATCCATTATATTTTTTATTTTAGTACCATTGTTGCTGGTTTCTCCAATGGCTATGTAGCTTTATGGGATCTTTTAACTCTTTCGCCTCTGCTCACAAGAAAACGTGGAACAACATTGTATCTCAATGCTTTCCAGCACTTTTTTGCTCATGCTCATACAGTTATGAGTAAGTAAAATTTGCTCAGCATATGTAGGAACATCTGTTGGAAAGATTAAAAACTTGGGCATTGCTAATCAAATGATTTTTTAGTGGTATCATTGGTTCCATATGGTGGGAAACGGTTTCTGGCTACTGGTGGCATGGACGCGTGCTATAAATTCTGGGATTTGGAAAATACCAGCGAACCACAAAATATTATGAAAAAAGGAATGCTAGTAAGTGGTACTTGGATGACTCATTGGCCAGCAGCGGTAACAAGTTACGATGATGTTTTTGGGTATTTATTTTACATGCTCATTATGACTTACTTTTTATGCATTTTCCTGTTACCCAAAAATTGTATCAACATATCGTTTCAGTCTGAATCACACAAATTCATATCTTATTCCATTACGTGAGCATGGATACAAGATCTTTCCTCTTCTAGTCACCAATTCCACAACTTACGTAAATATCTCATACAGTTCAATCATACATTCTTAACGATAGTAAAGTTAAATTATAAAAGTAAGCATGTTTAATTACAGAGTATAAGCGTGTCCGACCCTGCTAATGCCGTGGCACAGGGAAATCTGGCTGGTGAAGTAGTGACAATTTTTGCTGGTCAATTACTTTACGGTTTGGATATGGAGAAGAAACTTCCAAAAAGAAGAGAGGTAACTATATGATTTTTAAATTAATTTTCAGTAATAAAAGTATATTCAGAAGAAACCAGAAAAATATTTTATTTTTATGCAATCAGGTATCATCTTTCGTTGAAATAGTCAACTTGAAGAAACCAGAGGAAAATGTAATGAAGCGGAAAAGCAAGAATGAAAAGTATAATTACATGCCTGACAGTTATGATGGATTTAAAGATGATTTTGGAATTATCTTTTGTGAACCATCTGCGGTTAGTAAATTACATCAAATAGTTGTAGTGTTATAAAGTTATTCTAAAGCACAACTTGGTGTTACATGTGATTTTCATGGTACTTAGTGTAATACTAATTTTAAAAACGTGTAACTTTGCAGAGCGAAAAGAAGATCCGTACAAAAGGTGGAAAAGCACAAGTGTTAATAATAGATAGACTTACGCCTGTGAATGCAGAACAGTATCCCATCGTATCTGTTAATCGAGTAAGTAAATTACTTTATTCTGTGAATTATCGCCTGTACATCAACATCAGATAGTTATTTTTCTATCCTTCAGCTCACATGGAATCCAAATACCTGGAGTTTCTTATGGCTCGCAACAGGTTATCAGTGTGGCTTAGTAAGAATCCTTGATTTTAAATCAATGAGCCCTATGGAGGGGATCAAAGATTTATTGTCACAACAAGTAAAATCTATGCTTCAAAAAAGTGTAAGGAACAGTGGAGATGAAACTAGTACTACTCTGAACAATGATACATACGTCAAAATTCCCATTATAACCGGCAATGGAAGCTAATGACGTAAGGTCTTGAACTTAGGCTTGAAAAAGTTTATCAGCATATACAAATTGTAATTGCATGCTTACATTTTTCCATATGTGACACATACAAATAAACTGATTTATAAATTTCTATGAAGAATCATATAAATTAGTCATCACACTGTGCTTTCCAAATTTACACTGACAAATCAGGGACAACCGGCTGACATTATTCTTTTGTAAATTATGTATAATATAACTTATAAGACTAGCATATTAATTTATATAAATTATTAACAACAATTTCACCTGGTACTCATAAGACCATAGTATGGTGCCTTGCAAATGTCATTTGAACAAGATTGAACAACCGATTCTATATTACGCATAATCCACATTATCTTGATAAATATTTAACATATTTATTTAACCTAAATAGTTCTGCTTCCATGCAAGAACGATAAAAATAATTACGTATCGTGGCAAAACATTATTTCTGACAACTTAAAACTATGAATGCAAAGTACAATTTGATTGTAGTATAAGAATAATAACCGGTACTATTATATAGACTTTACACTAGCATGTTATTACATTTATTATTATAAAAATAAATAATTTCCTTTTACACAAATCATCGCAATATTTGTTACTTCAATACTACTTTGATACCTTCAAAAACAAAATCCTCTTTTGCCCATCATTCCAGCGATCGGTCACTCTATTTCCAGCGCGTTTCCATGGAACTTACGTTTTATTGCTTTAGCATAAATATTTGCACATATAGAATTCACGCTCATGTATTCGAGCCATGAAAATCTGTAGGTAGTTTGAAACTGGTCAGTCTCACCTCAGGACTGTCCAGTCGACATACTTGACTTGATTATCTACGAATAATGCGAGTGATCGTGAATTTCATCCAAGATCTACAATATCCATTTATATCATTTATGGTGTCCAAATATTAGCAGAAGTTAAAAAACATTCCATTTATCCATAGGATTCCAATTCTTAGATAATCGCCAGGTTTCTTTCTTTCTTCCACCCTTCATTTCAGAAGAAAAGGATCAAAACCACTGGCTCCGATTCCTTGGAAGAGAAAACAGAAAATTAATATTGGTGCATATCTTTCTCTTCCGTTGTCAAAGAGAATGCGTCGAATACGTTTACGATCTGTTGTAACGCACCCGTCATCTTCAGGGCCGTCTACAAAAGGAGCATTTGGAGCCCGCGAAGAAGGAATCAGAGAGGGTATCGCGTTTCATTATCATCATTACTACCAGCACCAGCATCATCAGCATCCACAAAACCATCTAAATGAGAATGGCGTAGGAGTTCGCTGGCGGAAGTTATACTATCAGCTGCGCGCTGGAGAAGTTGTGCATAAGCATTCGAAGAGCTTTGTCAAGACTGGAACCGGAAGTGAATCTCAGAGATCAAGTAATAATAAATCCGGTAAGCATGCTATTCGTTAATTTTGAATTAGCGTATCTTATGGATGCACACATATGCTTTCATGAACATTACACACATCCGTTCTGTCGTGTACCATCTGGCTTCTTTCATTCTTTGCAACGCAGTTTCCGCTGTTATTTATCGCGTACAATAAATATATGAATGTGGTTATGAGAAATTTATAGTATACTTTATTACTATGGCGATCGGTCTCTGAACGTTAATAGGATTATAACAACTTTGAAAACTCTCATGATCTACCAGTAATGTCGGAATATTCGAATGATCTACCTTGTTTATTTTAATTTCAGTTCTGTTTACGGCATCCGCAGCGGTGCTCAACTGTTCTGTTTTAGACATGGGTTTAAATCCGATGAAATGGAAAACCAGGACGTTGGCATATGTTTCTCTTGGTCTCTTTGTATTCTATCTGGTTGCGATATACAGGAAGGAACATCACGTTTCATTCGAGATGACCATAAAGGATACACAGGCAGAAGACGTTTGGGAATTTGTTGCTGATTTTAGCAATATGAAAAAATTAAATCCTACCATGTAAATATCCAGAAAGGTATAAATTTATACCATCTTCAATCTACTGATTCTTTTTCTTTTATCATTACAGAGAAGACTTTGATATTATTGCTGACACTGGCAATTATGATCATTGGAAATACTCGGCAAGATACACAGAGCGTTTGAGTCATTTTCCTATTATCAAAAATACAGCCCATGGCCATTTTGTTGTAAGACCCGATGAGAAAGGATTTTTGATCAGTTCCGAACATCGTACTTGTTTCTTCTACGGTATTTGCTGCCGTGAGTTAAATTTTATCGTATTTAAATTTAGTCTTATCTATTTAAATATATTACGCATACAGGACTGGCATGAAATTTACATGCTGGTCGATCGGATTTTAATCGTGTTATTTGTGTTTCAGTGAACTCCGTGTCAGAATTTAAATTCATTGACGAGGGAAGAGATACAAAATGTATAGAAACAGTGCAGTACCAGTGTCCAATACTGTACTCGACATTATGCTACAAGGAAGTGATGTATCAGCGAGAAGAAATCATGAAAAACTTAAAATCACATTTTGCATTGACAAATGTGCATAACGAAAATGATAAATAATATACTTTAAACGGACACTGAAACCAAAGTCTTAATCTTTACCGTTGCATTTATATTGTACTCGTATGAGAGTAGTGATATTAATATCTTACCGTTTTATAAGTTTAGAATATATTCTGTAATTGAGCCACGGTTCCAGTGTTGAAAAAACCAGTCGATTTAATTGACTAGACTTTAATAACCGTATACGTGGTTCAATTGTAGAATATTTTTTTAATATAATCTATGATAAACTTTGTATGGTATCTTATATACTCTGTGCGCCGCTAGGCTATAGTGCTTAAATTTAAGAAATTATCAAATAAATGTGAATATTTTGTCACAGTTAATAAAGTCTGAATATTTCACTAAAAAATAATAATCCAAAGGTTTACCAAGTGACATGTATAGATTTTTGTATTTCTTCCGTTTTTGTATGTTTTAAAAACAGAATTCGCGCTATTACGGTGTTACCACCATTCAAGAATAATATCACGAAGTAGAAAGAGACCGACAATCCAATTGGCGGCTGCCGAAACAAGAAAGAAGAACAGTAAGAGAAGTGTTACAAGAAGCTTTTGTATTTTTATTCCTACGTCTTGAAAGACATTGTTTATAGTATTTTATTGATATTCTATATATTTATACCTTAGACCGAAACATGTCCAACAAATTCGATGCGTAAGTGACATAATTGCACATGCCAAATTACCATGTCTCTCTTTTTTTTTATTTACATTCCCATATGTGACTCAAAGGTTATGTCCTGCATGTTTTTACTGTATAACTAAAGTTAATTTTTAAATAAATTTACGAGAATTTGCAGGACTATGTTTTTTACATATTTCAAAAGATCATCAGTCCAATAAGTACTGTTCTCATACATGTTTTCTGTTGCATATTTGCCAGTAACATGCATGAATCTGTACCCATTTTTTTACTACATTAAGCACGTTTTATAAATGGAAATTATTATTACAATGATAACAACAATTACTTTGCAATGTTAATAACATCATTTTATAATACATGACTTTCTTGCGGCTTCATAACGTTTATGGAACACAGTTACTCACATTCATTTTTGGTATTAGAACTTGCTAAATTCATTTGTTACATATGTTTTGTTCTATGGTTATCTCTAAATTTCTCTCGTGTTTGTTTATGTATTGCATGAAATTTCTGTACTAATGCGTGTTACCTTGCTGTCATTCATTAATTTCTTTTAGTGCTTACAGATTGAAGACCAGCGATGATAGTGGAGACGATGATTCCCAGTCAAGGGAAACTCAGAAAACTGACAAAGACACGGTACGGAAAACATAATTTTTTAATTGATATGATATATATTAGATGGTCTTACTAATGAATTGTAATTGTTTTTTAGTCTGTTATAGAAATAAATCCAAACGAGCACAAGTTACAGTATGCATATGCATTGTGGTACAGTAGGCGTAGTCCAGGTAAACAAACTAACATACAAAGTTACGACCAGAATTTAAAACTGGTTGGTAGGTTTGCAAGTGTAGAACAATTTTGGGGCCTGTACAGTCATTTAGTAAGGCCTTCAGACCTTACAACACATACAGATTTCCACCTCTTTAAAGTTGGCATCAAACCCATGTGGGAGGTTAGTGAATATAAAAAATATTGATTTCATTTAAAAGTATACCTAATTGCGACAATTGAATATTAATTTAGGATGAAGCTAATCAACGGGGTGGAAAGTGGATCGTTAGGTTAAGAAAAGGTTTGGTGGCAAGGTGTTGGGAGAACCTTGTTCTAGCAATGCTAGGTGAACAGTTTATGGTCGGAGAGGAAATATGTGGTGCTGTAGTATCTATACGATTTCAGGTATGTGTTTATGCTTGTAATATCCATTCTGTAAAAATATCTTGTAGGATTTACGTTTCTTTGATGTGTAGGAAGATATAATTTGTGTATGGAATAAAACTGCATCAGATGTTGCGACGACAGCACGAATCAGAGACACATTAAGACGAGTATTGCATCTTCCAGCCAGCGCCTCCATGGAGTACAAGACTCACAACGAAAGCCTAAAGTAATATATTTCCCCATAAATTTCGATGATACTACGTTAATCATAGGGTGACCATTAACATTCCCTATGACTGAATTGCAGGTACCTTAATATGATACCACAACATCAACATCATTGACAGAAAATGACTTAAAATACCAACTATTGAGTTAATGTGCTGAGAAGGCAGCACAGAGAAAACAAAAACCCAATGGTTAATTACGCTCCAAAACAGATCACAATCAGTGTAATCGGAAAGCAACGGGCTGCAATTTGAATTGTATAATTATTAATTGATAATACCTCCCTTGCCGTTATTTTCCAAACTTTTCATTCGGTTCATGTTCATGTATTAATTATATTAATAATAGAGTTCGAAATGCATTGCTAAAGCGATAAAATCGATGGAACAATAAGGCATCTTTACTTTTCCTAAGAGATTTAGGGGGTTGGATGTTATCTGTTGTGTTTTTTTCTTTCTCGATGTACGAATTGTTGTGAATGAACAGAATGAGGTTATGAAATATGTACATTTTCCCAAAATTTTCATTAAATCAAAATATACAAAAGTTATAGGTATGACTTTATTCAAAGCTCTATATATTCATCCACAGCCCTATAGTACCTTCGAGAAGCTCTGTTATTCCTGGAACACAGGCAGACTCAACGATGAAAATAGTTTGTCTATTATTTGTTTGGGCTTCTGTCAATTGTCAATAATTATACACAGTCATTTAATTATTGAGTTTTCAATATCTGCGATATTTCGTATGAAATATTGCAGTATCGGTTACTTCACAATGCAAAAAATCCCAAAAGTAAGATCTCTTTCCTATACACGTCAAAGTAACAAGACGTCCATTGAATGGAAGTATTTTAAATCCGAATGTTTTGTAAATAACAAAATTACTTGTTAATAATAACAATACAGCCAAACGTGATAAAACTTTTCCAGTATTTTTATTTCACTATGCCAGATCCTAATTGTTTCTAAAACTTCAGTAATTTCATTACTTTAATATATGGCAGTATAAATATTTATTACACAATAAATAATACATATACACATAAAATAGGCTGTACCAAAAGATGGGTGGGATTCACTTAAACACCAGCTGCATAATTTGTCATATGAGTATCAAGGTAAACCGTTAACGTCAGAGAAAATGACTAAAAATTTCCTAACTGAGAAATTGTATTTCTTAACTAACAGATTTGACTAACAATTACTTAGGCACAACTGCTACGTACGGTATCGAAGCAAGAACTCTAGAGTTACATAATTCATAGACTTCATTCAGACAAGAGTTAAAACTCGTATTTCATACGAGAACTTATTAATATTATGATATGGAAAAGTAGCCTTTCAATTATTAACTATAAAACAAAGAATCTCAGTGGTTCGCAAACTTTAATCGCTGGATTTGCACAGCTGTGCCCAATAAAATGAAAATCAAATGTTTTACTTTACTACAATTTTGTCTCAAATTTCACGTGGGAAGACACCCATCTGTCTACACACGAGATCATAATGTTTTAACATTTCACATTGGAAATATGACTTGTCGTTATTAATAACGATATAAATTATCTACGAGAAATGTCATTTCATCGTGATACATGTTCTTGAATAATTTAATCTATGAGAATTATTTTTTAAATTCTCAAGTGAGCTATTACGAATCCCACATAACTAATATTAAGATTATCATGGAAGTTTTTTTTCACTTGTCGAAAATATAAAAAAAATTTTTGAACACTACTTACAAACTTTATAGAATTTACACGATGTGTAGATACTCCATTGTAAGGTACCAGAGTCTTTACTTTGATACTACAAATAAATAAATTGTGTCTTCCTTGATCGTGTTGCCAGATACTTAATGTTTACAGACTAGTGTCAGGTATACTCGATAACAAAAGAAAGACGGAATTTAAAAAGGAAAGTAAAATGACCTTACATTAATTGTGCATTCCTTTCATAGTTTTAATTGAGTGTAGAAAACTTGTCCCCTGATGCACCATAAATTCACAACCTTAAGACAATGATTGTAACCATACCTGTAATCAAGAGTCCAATGATATTAACCTAATCATAAGTGAGTAGCATGTGACACTTATTCTGATACCCACCTAAGACGAAGGAAAATATAAGTTTGAAGTTTATGGAAAGATGCAGGTAATCTGGTACTCTGTGATTGCGCTCTCCTTCAGTAGGCAAAAGTAGAGCAACTATACAAATGATACCTGCTATAAGAGCTACGTAATTTGTTCCTTCTGAAACGTGTGAGACAATTGTAATTAAAGTTAATTAAAAATTCATTGTAAACGAAATTTGACGATCTTTTCTAATAGAATATTATGAGACAAAATAAAGTATAGCAGAGGGTACGTGATCAATGGCATAATTCGATGACACGATAAAATAAATACGGTAGCTTCAAAAATCAATGACTGAAAACGTTTCATTGCGTTTTGAAATATTTTCTATGTAGGTTAATAAATTAAGCCCAAATACTAACTTATTAACCTTTGTCCACAATAATGTATTGGGCATCTTGGGAGTTTGAGTGGAGTAACATATGTACGCTTTTTTTTCGCATGGGTCCTTTAAACAAATGGTATTGTACGTTGGGCGTGTTTAGAAATATCTTGGACGTGGGTTCTGTAATAGCCAATAAAAGCATTGTGCTATCAGTGATGCCTAAGTGAAAAATGATAACCGCTAGCCCTCGACTATCGAACGATTCTGGTTCTTCATAAGATACTCACTATCGACTGCCCTATTTTGAGCTAGGAGTGTGTACGACTGTTGTTGTCTGTTTTCATTAGTCGGAAGTTGTTGAAACATTTCATGGTCCGGTGTTGCTCTTCCTGTACTCTCGCTAGTTCCATTAAGTAGCCTTGCTTCGACATCTCTTTTACCCATGACCTTTAGATTATTATGCAATTATTTGAAAAATTAAATTAAAAATTCAATATTCCTTATTAATCCTTCTTACTTGTTTTGATGGGTGTTCTTGCATTTGTATCCTGAACTTGTCCGTTGCATTGCAATTTGCTATTAAAAGTGCAGTATGTCTTACTACTATATCTACACAACATCTTGCTTTTATTGTACCCTCTGGGTCTACAACTTTGTATTTGTTTGGAGCAGTACATAGCACTGAAATTAATATTGCAAAGTTTAATACTTTGTTTCCTAGTATTCTATTAATGTATATAACAATAGAAGATGTTAATGTTTTATATCACCTTTAAATTTAACTGGAAAATCATATGGATTATATAGGGTTAAAACTTGTTTGTGTGTTGACTGGTCATCCAAATAAAATGTAATGCTTTGTGGGAAGACAAATACTGGTAATTTGCGAGGAGTTGTTATCAACTGTGGTTGCATTATTCTTAGTTTGCAAAATACAGTCCATGTACCTGAAAATATTGAATTATTTATTATTTTCGAAATGGCCACGAGCTCTCATAGTTATGAGCCAGCACAAATGTTAATTAATAAATGCGAGTTGATCGCAGATTATAGTATTTAATCAAAGAACCCTATTATTTCGCATTCTCGAAGAAGACAAGCAATATTAAAACTAATTAGATTATTCTACAGAGATCTTTGAAATCTCTAGATTTAATTAGTGCACTTCGATGAACATTCAATATAGATAATATAAGAAACAACCAACAAAATGAACATGTATGATTGACGCTTAACTTTAAAAAAATTGTTTCACGTACCTGATGCTTTAATTTAATTACACCAAAATAAAATTTTCAAGCAGTTGTCTGCGTCAATACTGATTTTAGTGCCTAAATTATTTTAAAATAAATAAAAATATGCGTGAATAATGACGTTTACTTTGCGAGTAACTTTTTTTACGAGTCGCAGCTGGTCGCAGCGTTGCCGTCAGTGCGATGTATGCTAGGACTGCCAATTTTCGATCTAATTTTAAAGAAATTCCCTAGTTCAATTTTTCTGAAACGCATATTTTTATATTTATTTAAAATGTGATAATTACGATACTTATGTTTTTATCTTTTTAATGAATCATAAAGGTTGAGCATTCACGTAAGCCATACTATAATTTATTAATGTATAATTTTTAAGAATGCACAAAAATATATACATTTAAAAACTCTAATGAATATAATTACAATTCAAATGTACCTTCCCTAAATATAAGCATATTATCAATCATATACAGTTAATTTAAGATTAAAATTAGAGAATCTGCACTTTTTGAAAAGTGTAGAAAGTGTAGGTAACAAAACCAGATCTATTGATGCAAAAATTCATGGCTATATTGATAAATGTAAATCACAATCCTCGTCTAGTTGATTACCATATCTATCCTTCACAGTGTCATGTTATTCATTAATCGAAAAATGAAATGAAAGAAAAATTAATTATATATAAATAATGCATTTGTTTCTTCATACCAGATTGAATGCACAAGTTAAATAAAAGAATTTGGATACCACTGGTCAAGTAATGTTAAGTTTAAAATTGAAAGCTCTTGTTATGACTATCAATTGATCTGTAGATCAATATTACAATGCTTGGAGAACAATATGATGTTACGGGATGACCACAGTTTATACTCAAAAAGAAATCTATGCTAAGTAACATAACTCACAGCCATTGGATATGAAATTATTAAAATATTTATTCTTTAACGTTAAAAATTCTCATGATGCTGGTTCCCATCGAAAAGTCTTTCCAAATCAGAATCTCTAGGTAATTTCCTAGAATTGAGAAAGACAATATCACATTATCATCTTATAAGCATTAATATTAAGCAATCTTCAGGAAATTGTATCAAGTAGGAAACACACTGTCACTTCCTTGAAAATTAATTTATAAATTAGTCAAAAATAGAGAATTCATTATTAAAGCAGAAAAAAAGAAAATTCAAGTTTTTACTTATGACAAGTATCTACCCATTTCATAATTTATCTTGTAACATTATTTAATAGTGTTATTTAATAACTGAGATGCAGAAATACAATGTTGGAACACGCATTCCTCATTGAGTATGACACTGACGAGTAAGTGTGACCAAATTATGGTATTTGCAAAAACTTGCATATCGCATTAGAAAGTAAATATTGTTGGTTACGCATTAATAATAGATAATGTATTGATTGACCTGTACTTGGCCTTAACATTCTTTTGTCTTCTCTTTATAAGGATCATAGAAACCAGACCAGCAATAGCAGTGATAGTTATGAAAATCCCGATTCCTGTAACTAAAGAATTATATTTATGATTTCAACAGTATGTTAATCTTCAGTCGTATCATTTATGCAAACTATCTAATTAATGTAATTCTAACTGCTATTAATAATTTTCTTTTGATCTTACTTATTACTACTGATGATGAAGCACCGTCTTTGTCATTAGCATATTTTGTCAAACATTTTGTCAATTTACCCAGTGTACCATTGTTACGTGGACAATTTAATTCAAGAATTTCACAAAACAATGGAACTAAATCGACATTGTCAAACGGTTCAAGTTTGCAACGAGGTACAAATGCAGGTCCCATTGCAAAAAACATGGGATGCATTTCTTCGTCTTCGTTATCATAGCCATGCATGCCAAATTCACTTGCATTAGTTGCTGAAAAAAAGATATCAAAAATACAATTCGCATACTAAATACGTTGTGATTTTTGCACATATTGAAGCAATGTTTACCTATAAAGTTGAATTTAGATGCGTAATACGGAATTGCAGTATATAATTTCTCGAATGCATAACCTACGTCAGCTATAACAAATAAGGGTCCTATTCGTGTGTTATTGCCATAATGATATTTCTTAGGTATTTCTTCCTTTTTGTATACTCTAAAATGCGGAATATCGTGTACCGCTTTCAACAAACTCCGATAAACAGAATCGAACTTTCCTGCAAAATGCCAGTTGTATTATGCATTATTCAATAACAGTAACAATAGTCTCTTCGAAACTTAGGAATAGAATAATTACCAGGATTAGGAAATATCTGCATCCCAGATGCTGAGCCTGCCATCTTAAAGTCAGCATAGTTCACATAGTTTGTCAAGTTAATAATTCTATCCATAGCTACATTTGCCATTCCATGATCACTTAAATGAATTACATTAACATCATTTAAATGATACTCATCCAATTTTTTATGAATATATCTTGTAAGATTATCCAATTTTTCAAGAACATTATTGAAAACTGGTCCATTTATTCCTATCGCATGTCCTGTTGTGTCAGGCTCTTCTATGTACAAAACTCCAAAATTTATTGGAGTACTTCGATCCATGAACCAAGATAATAATGTATCCACTCTATTTTTAAATGGAATAGTTTCATTGAACACCTGTATAGGCAAAATTTTATCCAAGATTACATATTAAAACATTTTTACTTTAAAATTATTACCATCGAATAGTATTACCTGAGCATATTTAGGTGTTGTGTTTTGATATTCATATGAACTACCTGGCCACATCATTGTCCCGCTATGCCTTCCTTTTGCAGCCTTTTCGTTAATTGTCTATGGGATCAAAATAAAATGAGAATCAGTATAGAAAAGACTTCTACCAAATCCACTTTTTTTCACATACCCAAATAGGTAATAAATTTTTATTGTAGTGAAATAATTCATATGAATAATTCATAAAATTCCCAACAACAGGATCATATGCTTCATTATCTGTGACACCATGAGTTTCAGCATAGAACCCTGTAGCCATGGTATGATGGTTAGGAAATGTTTTAGTAATAAAAATATTCATCATATAATCTGCGTATGTGCTTTCATTCCTTAGCTTGTTCATAAACGGTGTGACATTCCTGTTAAAATAGTCATATCTGCAAAAAATATATAAGAACTATATAAATAATAGTACAATCATACGACCAAGTCTCAATAACCATAAATTCCAAATTGTTCCATAATACGTCTAACGACGTGAAAAATCATAGACCCATTAAATAAACTTAAATAAATGAATTATATATACTGTAAAAAAATTTGCCATACCTAAATGCATCATATGATATTACTAAAAGTTTTGGATGTTGCGAAAGTATTAGCACGACCTTCGTATTGAAAATGATAAGCGCGATGCCAATCAACCGGACGATGACATCCATAATTAATTTATTTCTTTAACTTAGCCTAAATAATAAACGAACAACTTGTACGATTCGAACTGCACACTGAACCGCACGTGACAATGAATGTCACATTAGAAAGTCGTACAAGACTATCATCAGTGAGCGAATCACTATCACGAGACCCGACCGTCAACCTACACCGATTTGCACCGCCAAGACGATACTAGAAGATACTAGCGAACCTTAGGAAGAATCAGAGACATTATGTATTTCCCTTCTTTCTGCGCAGGAACTAATGACGTCAACAGAGAGTTTTCAAAAGTGACGTATTTGACCATAGCCGAAATACGCAATCGACTCTCAGATAACGTTATCACAGCGAAGTACTTTGCATTCATTTAATTTAGCAAGATAATTTCGTGTAAAAGAATTGGGACTATGATAATTCCTTAACCCTTCGAGTGCGGAGCTCTTCAAATTTAAACGCTTACCAGACACATATATGCGTCCATAGGCCTCAAAAGGTTAAAAAAATATAAAATTTTAGCATGTTATGATTGCGAACAAATTATTACTAAAGAAGAACAGTATTGATAGACTTTTTCTATGACAAGTAGTGATTATGGAATCAGTTAGAATAACAAGAGATAATAATACGTGAAAAAAAAATTGCGAATAAATTTATTAATCATAATAGCCCTTGTATCTTCAGACTTATTTTAAAGGGTGTTCCAGATTTTAAAAATACTCTCAAGATTTCTTTTAATTTTCTGTTATCCTAGTTTTGTATATATAATGTCTGTCTTATATTACATACTCCAAAAAACTCAATCTATATATACAGGAGCCACTCGCACATTGATTCACAATCAGTAATGCGATGTTTACATATTAAGTCACTCACCTAGCAAGGCCCACTTGTGTGGGCTATATGGACTAAAGTGACCTATAGTAATTTTGACAAGTCCCTTTCATACAATCGCATTATTAGGATTTACATGTTTGATTTCTGTTTGTAAAAATGTGAACGACCCAAATACAACTTGACACTATGTATGCATACAATACAAATATATTAAAGAATTTGACGTCCTGAGAAACTTTTTTCCACATGGCAATGCAAATTGCACAACGTACGAGTTCGACGATACCGGCATACTTGTGATTATCAAACAGCAAACCAATAGTTGTCAGTGCAAATATATTATTTATTATTAAAGTCCCGGCATGGATGTTGCTCGAGTACTGAAAAAAAATTATACAATGAAACATTGTAAATAAGAAATTGTAAGGCATTGTTTTCAGCTGTACTTACTGGTCTCTCGTCATATAATTGTATATGGCAGTAAAATACCATACAGAAATGTATAAAAATGTATATCGTCTTCCAAGATGGGATTTTAGGGTTATATTTGGTCCTGTGTGTGACCTGCAACAGTGGAGTAGTAGGCAATTGAATTCCTGTTACCGATAAAATCAGTTCAATTAAATGCATTTTGAAGACCCCCCATAAAGTAGAACCAGTTGGCTTATTTAATCCCATGATATATACACTAAGAACAACTAACCACTCATTACGTATGCTCATATCTATGATTCCCGTATATCAATTGCGTAAATACATAAGTATAATTACAGAGGCGTATTGGAGTCTGATTTACAGCGTGAATTTTTTGCCTTGAAGAATACGTTGAATGACATCATTAATAATTGGATGGTAATATTATAAATGATTTTCTAATAAATATCCAGATACAATAACCAAGTAAGGTACAGGCTTGTGGAAATTTTGAAAAATTCAAATTCAGTATCCTTAACTCATCGTCGATCGAAATCAGCAGTATAAAAATATTCTGAAGGCCTTACGTTTATTTTAAATTCGTCGAGACCAAGTCGTGGGGCACTCGGAAACCAGCTGGGTCCTTTCCAGATTACAGCCAGCTTGTCGTTCCACGACTTCATACTAAGACTCCTTTGGATCATTGCTATAGTGTAAAATGTCTGTAATGAGAAGCAATCCCATTCGTAAAGCCAGTTTTATCGATAAACAATATAATAATTATTTGAAAAATTTACTGATCTACTTTATCTAATGCATCTTAATGACAGTAATTATTAACAACTTAGCAATATTTATAATGGTTACGTACAGTTGATTATACAATCTGTTTATATATATATCCTAACCCATAGAAAATCAACAATTGAATATGCTTTTCAAGTATAATATTAACGCTAAGCGACGTTAATTTGCGAGGTCTATTTACATATATTTTTTAACCCAATTTCGGTTTGATAATCATCAAAGGATAGCGCACATAACGTATTTACGTAAATAACGAATACATTTACATAAAGGATAGTCATTTTATATAACGGAATAATTACACCTTGGCTAGTGAGTCGTTGCACGTTGAAAACTGTTTGACATACAGTTACAGTTATCTTGAGCATTATAACATGACGTATAAAATTATTTCTTACATTAATTTTAAATGATATATTATATAGGATACTCAAATATACCAACTCACCTGTAGATAAATAGGATTGAACGAATTTGGACTGGAAACCAATCCAAATATAATATCTTCTTTAGGCCTCTCCTCCATAAAAGTCCCAAACAGTCTATCCCAGATAATAAGAACACCTCCATAATTCTTGTCCAAACAATACAAATTACAACCTACGTAAAAAAGCAGATTGTTATAATCTTTATGAGAATAGAAATGCAAATGATATGTTCATAGCTCACCATGGTGGACTCGATGATGTTTTGGCGTATTAAAAATAAATTCAAATGGTCCAAGATCTTTGATAACCGTCGTGTGTATCCATAATTGATAAATCAAATTAAATTGATGATGTGCCACAAAATGGGAGGGCGGTATGCACAGTGCCAGAGGTAAGTAAAAGGCCTGCAAATATATGTATATATATCAAACGAATTCTGTCAAATTAACTATTGTAATTTTTTTTTAATTTAAGTAAATAACGTAAATCGGTGTTACGTGCGATACAAGTAACACGAGTATAACTTACAAAGCTGAGCCAGTGTTGCAAGACGGACTGCCGCAAGCCAACCACAAGATTAAATTCCTCGCTGCTGTGATGTACTTGATGCTGAGCCCACAAGAAATGCACCTCTGTAAACGATTGTAAAGGTTTAATTGGTAAAAGATGAGTATACACGTGGTCGCAGTAAATAACCATGGTTCGCACGATGCACCCAGTAGTAACAGAAGTCGACCCCAATCACGGTAACGTACCACGTCCAAGGGGAATCCCATGGTAGGCTGCATAAGCGATACTTCTCGTAAATCGCAATATACGCGTAGTACTCGACGCCACGGAAAAATATGCTGAAATTGCATGGATAAATGTAATTATTATTTTTGTTTCGCTCTCTAGCAATGTCTTGAGATTATATTATGACAGTTTCTTTGTTTAATTTTGTCGTTCTTCTTTTTAAACTATGAAATATCAATTTTATTTTATGCAAATTGATATATATTTATATCGTACCAGCTTAAAAAAGCGTTTAGCTCTGGGGTGCTTACCGGCCAGATTCCTGAAAGATCCAGTGCGAGAGTGACGTTACGTGGTCGTTGAGGCGAAATGAGCTTTCATTCTTTGCAAATAGTATAACGTGTTCCAGGATGATCAGGATGAAAAATGACAACCAGACCTAAGTGTATTTTATTGCTGATCAATCCCCGTGAAAATATGAAATTTTCATGGTTGCTCACAAATTAATGATGTCAATCGGTAAGTTTGAAACAACAATAATAAAGGTTTAATACAGTCGTATTATATTAAATGCAATATTTATCACGTATTAGTTTACACTAGCACGCAGTGCTGAGCTATCAGCTAATTTAACGTATAGATCATATATGATCTAATTTGTTATTAACCGACCAAATGAAATTTTCGAGCAAATAATAGAATTTACGCTTTCAGTGTATGTATATAATTCGATAAAAAATGTCGACGGGGCAAAAATCCGTGACACAAATACGTATCGATTGATGTCAATCACGCAACTGTACGTAAACATCGAAAGAAAATATGTTGATGATGTATTTGAATCGATAAAAGAAATCCCGCGCTATTGTAATTTTGTGCAATCAAATTGTCTGGTGCAAAAAAATTAATTTCGACGAGAAAAAGAAGCCTTATCCCCTACGACGAATTTGAAATACGAAATATGTACGTTAATTGCGATATCTATATGCATTACTGATTAAAATTGTGTACTAAGTAATATCATTCCCGACGAGCAAAGAAAGTGTAAACAAGTGATGGTTTACCTGCTGCTGATAATCAGGCACGTCTTGATGATGCTCGAATGTGGTTTCGTACGGATTAATGAGGTACCATAGTTTCCCAGCATCTCTGAGATGCCCGAAATAATGATATAAATTCTTGTTGTAAGTCTCATTCATAACTGAAACACTATTAGTCGGTTAGCACGCTCGCTTTGATCAGTCGATCCAGATCGTTCTGACTGGACGACGTACGGGAAGCAGCTTAATAAAAGCTGGTAAACTGCATCAACGGCATACGACGCTACTTTAGCCGCTGAACTGCATGCATGCATCGTTATATAAGCTCTAGTGACCCAAGAACAACTACTAGTAGCATACGCTCGCAAGTCGAGTAACGTGCGAGCCTATACCACTAGATACTACATATGGTGTACCGTTCTGACAAACAGCAGCAGTTTGCTAGCGATCAGCATTAGAGATTTCATAACGCGAATCGATTAAGCATTATAAGAAGGTATAAATGATGCCATTATACATAGGTAAGGCATCCCTGAGACTAACAGCATCCAATTACATAAACTTTACATAGGCTCTGTCATACTCAAAATTTAAAGTGAGGTTAAGTTCTGATATCATTTATAAAATTCAAGGATATTTCTAATAGCATACCGTTACGCTAACAATATTCAAATGCAAGCCGTTATGCAGACTGAGAATTTTTTTATGGCTCTTAATTTTTAAAATGATTATGATGTATTTTAGAAGATGATAAGCACCGCTCATGGTTGCAAGAAAGGACAGAAGTTTCTACCATCTCTTTATCGATACATGGGAGACCAGAAGGTGTTTGCATGTATTCAGGTCAATGAGAAACCGCAATCTTATTTACAACTGTTCGTGATAATGAGTTGATCTTCATGTTCATCTTGTATAAGTTGGGATAGACGTCGGTAACTTCCATCGTTGGCGTGTTTCTGATTCCGGAGATGATTTGAAAGGTGTTCAAGAACAATTATATAATATATATATGGAAAGAAATGAATATTTAACAAATATTTTGTCTCTCATTAAATATACGCATACCTTTATGGAGTTGAGAATATCTGAATACTGATGTCAAGTTGTTTATGTACCACTGAATAAAATATTACAGTTCATTGGTCAATGGTCAATTTATTTATTGTACAGAGCACCTTTAGTTTTCAATCTGAAAAACTGTTCTAGATTAACTGCCATTGAAAGTTTTCTCAGGTACGGGCGTCTATTTATTATTCACCGATAAGACAAGGTAAATAAGACGTAATGAAAAAAGTAAGTGTTCTTGATAAGAATGATACGCTTTTGACAAAGATTTATAACTCAATAATTCCTGCTGGTGTAATGTTTATGCTTCGCGGCTATGTTTCCCTCGGAGCCAAGCCGCAAGATGATATGTATATATGTATTTTATAGTTACAATTAGTAAACTATTGATATGCATTCAATGTATTTTAATTTTCGTTTGACTCCGATTCAGACATAGCGATATTTTTTTATTTATATGTCAGTATTATGGATATTATTTTCACTTGTGATGCACGAGATTTTTTATGAAAGAGAAGACTGGCAATATATATTACTTTGATAAGGACTCTGTTGTAAAACTGTTTACAGCTCACATTCATTTCGGCTGGCTAAAAAAAGATTCTACGTGAGTATCACGTTAAGTAGTAGAACCGCCTAAATGTTAGCGCCAATCGCAACAATGATTAATTTAACTTTATTCTGTCGGTAAAGTAAAACATTTTTCTAGCTGACCGACAAGAGTGTTTACACGTGGTCGTGAGCGTACTTCGATATACCGCATTAGATAATTTTTTTACAATTTTTTGAATAATATTGTTTATCTGTGAGATACTATAAGATTGTTTAGTTAAAGTAAGTAATTCGAATAATTTTCTTTATGTGAAACTTGTTTAGCATGTAATAAAGATAGATAAAGCATTTTGTAAGGTTATGGCAAGCATGTTTTAATTATGTAAAAATAATTTTTATATCTATTGTTATTTAGGGATTTTAATTAATTATGAAGATAAAAAAAGGAAAAGCAATCAAGAGTGCTCGAAAGACAACAAAGAAAGTTGTCGCAAAAAAGAAAAAGAATTTGAGCGCTATCAGTACAAATGAATTCTTTGAACAGGACTTTGAGAATGATGTAGACAGTAGTGATAATGATGATGAAAATATTCAGCCAGGTAAGATATTTTAAGGATAACTAATTTGAGGAATGAAGGCTTAGTACAGTATTTTTAAATTGATGATTTTCAATAGGAAATGCTAACAATGCAAGTAACAATTCTGACAGTGAAGAGAGCGACATGGATCTTACGGATCATAAAAAATCTCTAATGAAATTGAAAGATACTGATCCAGAATTTTATTCTTATTTAAAACAGAACGATAAGAAACTGTTAGATTTTAATGTATCAGATGATGAGGATGATGACGATGATAAATCCCCTGTTAATGATGCAGATATGAAACATGTTCCAGATGAAAATTTAGAGGTACGTTATAAGGATTCATTTTTTATTCAGGATAAATTTAACAGTCACGTTTTGATTTTAAATTAAAAAGATTGCTAGTGATGAGAGTGACTATGAGCCTGAGAAAGACGATGCAGGAGATACTGATGGTCAAACAAAAGTCACATTACAATTACTGAAAAAATGGCAAGAGGAGATTGCGAGTGATAAGTAATCTTCTTTTGATACTAAAAATTCATTTGTATTCTATTCCTTTGTTTAATTTTTTTTTTTATAATTTTAGAACGTCTAACACTTTGAAATGCATTATGGAAGCTTTTCATGCAGCATTATTAACAATCGAGGAACCTGTTCAACCTGAAATGTTACCATACAAAGTAGATGGAAGCGCAGGTATAATATCTGTATATTTAAAACAATAAGTAAAAATATCTTAAAAATTATATAATTATCTAATTTTAGTATTCAATGGCGTCATTCAGTTATGCGTTCTTCACCTACCTACTGCGTTAAAGCGATTCTTGAAAATAGGAGCTGAATCACGATTCGAAGCACATAAAGCAAAAAGATTTATAAAAGTAAAAGGCGTATTAAAATCTTATCTCACAGATTTGATCAAAGTACGTATTTTTATAAACCCATATATTGTCACAAACGATGAATAAACCTAATAATAATTTATGCGTTTCTTTTTTTAAACTAGGTTTTGCAAAATGTAACATCCTCAAGTATCCTAACTGTCCTACTTAAACATCTTCATCAGATGTTACCTTATACTCAATCGTTCTCAACATTGAGTAAGCCATTGTTAAGAATTTTATTAAAATTATGGTCAACAGGTGAAGAAACTGTCCGGGTTGTTGCATTTTTGAGTATTTTACGGTTCGCAACTGGTAATAAAGATTCGACGCTTGAAACGCTTCTAAAGGTATGATCAAGCTCTGCTACTTTATTCATTGAAATTCGTCTTAAACTTTGCTAATACTAATTAATCCTATTTTTAGAACATGTATGTTAAATACGTAGAAAATTCAAAATTCGTCTCACCAACAACATTGCCAGGGATCAATTTTATGAGACATTCATTGGTAGAAATATATTTGCTTGACAACAACCTCTCGTATAATCATGCCTTCCTATACATTAGACAACTCGCTATACATTTAAGGAATGCAATGACTTTGAAAAAGAAGGTGAGTTCTTTTCAAAATTACCGTTTTGATAAATATCTAACAGTGACGATCTAATGTTACGTGTATATATATTACAGGAAAATTTTCAAGCAGTGTATAACTGGCAATACATAAATTCATTGCGATTTTGGGCTGAACTGATAACATTATCAAAAAATCAATCTATGCTGCGCTCCCTCCTATACCCATTAGTGCAGGTAATAATATCAGTATACCAAAAACTCGGGCATTTTAACTGTATCTACTTTGAAACTCTTTTTTCATGCAGATTATTACTGGTACGATAAAAATGATACCTACGGCTCAATATTATCCTTTGCGGTTTCATTGTGTCCAAATGTTAATAAATATTTCAAAGGACACGGATACCTTTGTCCCAATATTGCCGTTCCTTTTGGAGGTAAGTAAAGTTATGTCAGATTAATAAAAAAAAAAAAAATTTAATTTCAATCTTCATAATCACCTGTCTACAGATTTTAAATTCATACGACTTCAACAAGAGGCACAAGTCCGTTACAATGAAACCACTGTCACTGATGTGTTTGCTGAGAATGTCAAAAGCTCAGCTCCAGGAAAATGGTTTCAAAGACAGTGTCATTGAGACAATTTATCAATTAATATTGGAAAATGCATCGAAGGACAGTCACACGATATATTTTCCAGATCTTTATATCCCTTGTATAATGCAGGTAATTCTCAAGGAACATTACGCGTTAGTATAATTAAATGTTATGTTAATTACTTTACATCGGCTGACGCTGTAATTTCATCACACATTTAATTGGCTAATTAACATCTCGTTTAACCATAAACGCAATGTTTATCTATGCAAAAGAGTTGCGTATAATTCAGACTTATTAAGCGAATTAATTTCGCTGATATAGATGCCGCGAGAGTAATTATTTTTAACAGCGTGTATATTTTTCAGTTAAAATCATTTCTCAAGAAGTGTCACGTAGCGAATTACTGTAGAAAGATTAAGCAGCTCATGGACAAGATCGAAGAAAACAGGAAATACATTGAGACAGAACGTATCAAAACAACAATTGATTTAAAGGATACAACACGGATAAAAAATTGGGAGAATGGCATAAAGAATCAGGGCACGCCATTGGAGAAGTTCTATGTCTCCTGGAACAAGGTTCATCAATCCCAAAAATTGAAGCTCCTAACACAAAACGATAAGGAAGCCGAATACAATTTGCCAACCATCAGACGAGGGAAGAAGAACAAAATGCCAGATGACAATGACGAGGGTGACAGTGACCTGGACATCCCCGTGGAGGAGATGGAGAAGAAATTAAAGAAGACCAAAACAGCTAAGAAGAAGAAAATCAGTCGCACAGAAAACGTGGATGATCTTCCACGAGAGAATACGGATATTGTTCAGGACATGAGTGTTAACGACTGGGACTAGGATTGATTCAAGAATTTTCTCATAGTATCTTTTTGCGAATCAATTGAGTGCTACTGAAAAATAAGTATATATTTAATAAAATGAAATTATAGAAATGTCTCGTGACACAAGTATTTCCATAAGCATTAAGTTCATTCTACAACTAACGGTCTAAACTTTTCCTAGAGGTAATCAAGTGCTAAATTCACGTAACGAAGAGGACAGCAAGCACCGGGTGTTGGTTCTATCAAGTAGCCCAGCGCTGTAGCAGGCAAACCGATTGGGAAGGTATCGCTTTCTGGTATTCTATTTTTACCATAGGCGACCCAAGCAGTTGGGAAGTTGGTAGCAGCGGTTCGGCGCTATTATAAAGCTCGAACGTTCTGTTACGATAGTCGGCTATGTAAGTGAAAGAAAAAATCGGTTAATCAAAACTAATCTTTGGCATAAAATAAAGTATCACTGGCACAAGTGAATCAGTGATTTGAAGCGTTTATCCAAATATCCGGAAACACCTTAAAAAAGTATCTTACCAGGCTAAAAGGCACGACTGGACGTACCTTATACACACATATACTTTATGTGCTCATAAATAATATTCGAAGCTCCACTATAGTCTTTTTCAAAAGTTAGTGCTGTGCAGTAGCTATCGTGTTTAACTGGACTATCTGTTTTCTAATCTTTCACTAAGAAGCGTCACTGTCTCACTGATTCAGTGGAAAGAAAAAGAATAATATCAAGTCGGATCCACTTGGTTGGCAAGTGAATCGCGAAGAAACAGCTGGTCTGTGGGAAACGTAAAAGCGGGAGCGCAGGTTGCACGCCTAATTTAAAAATAAATTTTCTATCGTGTTTCCCTCGTTATACATCCATACAATATACCTGCATTGGCGTGCGCGAGCTGCCGAATATTTTGCAAGATGCAAAACAGTCTCGTCGACCACGACGAGTTTACGTTTTTACTCCCGCACGAGGAGAGAGATAGAGTGCGCGCTTAAGTAACGACTGAGTTTACTCTGCTAAGTGACGATTACGTAAAATCATATTAAACAGAGAAAAAGATACGGATAAACGGGGGAAAGAGTGCTGACACTTTTATTGAGATGAGGAGAGCATCGTTCGATAAGTAAAGTTTCACATTATATCGTACCTGCCTAGATTGTACACTGATAAAATTCTTTTCTTTAATTCTAATTATCGAATTCCTGTTTTTTGTCTTAATTAAGTGCTGAATCATTTTCGTGGTATATCTAATCAAACGGTATACAGAGATCAGACAATTTAAAGCAACGGAAGTGCACATTTTGAATTAAATATCTAAAATGTCATTGAGTCATAATATCTGTAAACGAAGAAAAATTTCTTTAAATTTTCTCGAATATGGATTTTTCCATTGCCATCCGAGCAGATTCATATGATCAATCAAATCTATTGCGTTATTCGTTATAATAAAAAAATATTTGACGGGCCAAAAAATATGGACTACGAATTAATGAAAAAAAATAATATACGACCAGCTGCGTTTACCAAGACATGCGGTTATCCGTTCGCTACGCAGTATTACATCGTTTCTAAATCTTACGCGACAAATGAAATCGTCACTAGTCTAAGTATAACTACAACGACAACATCTGTGCAAATCGTTCAGTTGTCTAAAAACCCAGAAGCGATATTTCGTATCTCAGATTTGCCAATAAGGAACCATCGATATATCAATAGATTGTATAAATAATTGTTTGAAAGTTAAATAATCTATCGAAGCAACCGTCCATTCATTTATCTATTAACCCCTTGAATAGGTCCAATAAAACGAGTAGCATCTATGAAATGAAAAAAAGAGATTGAGCACGTTTAAGAAAAGAAAAAAAAATGTTCTTTTGTCTCTCACTAACCAGTATAATATATCCAGCAATACATTTACTGTACGGGATCCAGCAGCATGTGTAAGGCATCCACAAATCTAAGCATATATCAAGGTCCATAGGGACCGGTAGAAGTTGCGAGAAAATGGTGGGTGAAAATAACCGTGGAAAAGCCCGGGGAACCAAGAGAGACCTAACGGCATGTGTGCTTTGCAAGCAGCTTCTCCTTTCGGACGGTGTTCTCGATTCACGCTTCTGGGCTCTCGGTACTCGATTCTTATTCTCATCTCATCTTATCTCATCTCGTTTCTTCGTGGTTCCTCTACCAGGCTGTACTAGCGTAGCTGTGCCGAAGCAACGGCCACCCCGTATTACGTTACAACAGATAAATTTAGCATTTCTTTTACACAGAACCTCGTTGTGCTCATGCCAATACCGCATCGCGGAAGTAATTGGTCGATTGCGCTGCTTCTTCTAAACTTCTCGCTATTAACGGTCTTGAGCGATAAAGTATCTAATCCGATTATCAATAGTCGAACGTTGCCGCATCGGAATCGTTTAAAAAATCACGCACGTTACCGGTGTAAACACAGGTAGTTTCATTAATTATTCAGGTATCGGCAAGGGTTCAAGAATTAATATTCCAAATATTCTGTTTGAATATTCAGGGTAGTCAGGTAACGCACGTTAACGGAGTGATTACTTTTTTAAGGTTCTATGACTTCTGGACTTGATATTTAAACCGGGAATAAGTGATGGCGTGTTTGTTATGGCCATTTTAATTGGTTGCGGAAAGACGCGTAGTACCGTCCTGTAACGCTTTACGTTTATAGATGCTTCTATGATTTAAATACGTGTACATACCGTTTTTCTATTACTGGTTTTCAAATTCGCAGAATGCGCGCCTGAGTCTGTTTTATGGCCAAGGGCGCTACCGTTATTCTCAAAAAATGAATACTTTGCATTTCTACAGACACAATAATACAAAACGCAATATCCTAAGCAACGTGGCGTACAACTTTACGACGAACGCCAAAGATGCCGGGTTCAAGTGCGTAAATTACAATCACCACGAGAGTAATTACTTACAACGAAGCGTCTCCGCTGATAATGTTGTAATTCGCACACGCGGTTTCAAGCCATCCGATAGGCACGATCCGGTAAAGAGGAATTTACTTGAAAGTCTAACTTCGAAAATACTGCACTTCGACATGGTGAGTCAAATGAGGTTTTAACTTGACGAAGGATAATATTTTAAAAATTGATTTACATTGGCTCTATTTTAATATTTATATTCGTATTTATATCTATATATTTTATAAATATATATGGCTATACGTCATCGCTTGAAAAGCTTGTTATTGCTGATCTAATGCCAACAGCTTTTAAATTTGAGCAGCTCTTTTGACTTTTTAAAACTGTTTATTTCTTGTTCGGTATCTTTTGGCTATTGTAACAAGATGGAGACTGTAAAATGGAATTGTTTCAAAAATTGTATGTCTTTGCACTGGTATTCAATGAAAGACATGAATGTTTTGGCGCAAGTGCAGAAAAGCAAATCGAATATAAATATGTATATAGAAAGATACTGCGTCGAGGCTATTTTAAATTCATATATTTTGCACAGAATGTATCCTGTTTATGCAGACTGTGCGTATACATTTAATCGGATGATTGAGTTTTTTGTTTTTCCCTTTTTCTACTTTCAGGAGAGCGGCGAGGCGACTCCCATTAATCTGCAAAAATTGCTTACACCAGCATCCGACACGAATGAGATATTTCATGCGAAAAATAGTACGTCATATCTTTCTAACGTAGCAATTATGCATAAAGTAGCGGAATTTCTAAATTTTTCCACAAACGTCACGAACTATTTATTTTCTCTTTTTCTTGGGAAATATACGACAGGGTTTCCAGAAATTTCGATTAATTTTATCGCGACCCCTTACTATCTGAATCACTCAACCAGTCTTGGATAATTGTTGTTTAAGGTTGAGCGGCATCCGCGTGCAGAGATGTGTATACAGTTTACACGATGACTCTAGATTTAAAGATGAGATGCTGACAAACACGAACTCCTTTAAATATTTATTTCTCTCCCTTTTCTAGAGAAGATGTACGCATCATCTTATTTTTATGCACCAACCCATCCGACCGTGGAAGACCAGGTGGAGCTCGCACGTCGAATTTCGCATTCGTTGAGCGACGTGAAAAACCTGAAGAGCAAAGGTCAATCGATGTACGTTAATCGTAAGAAACGATCTGTAAAATGGATTCACGATGGGAACGGTGAGATGCAAATAATTTTTAATAGAAAATCTAATATCAACAAATTCTAAGATAATGCCATGAGTTTGATATTGTCCTACGATATGCTTTGAGCACAGGAGCCGAAGGCGAGGAAGAGCCATCTTCTCCAGTGCACAAGGTAAAAGAAAAATGAAATAATTTGAATACATATAAAAAAAAATATCAATTATCCGCAGGACAAGGTGCCTCTGAAGTGCGTGATGAATCCAAATGGAAAAGTATTGGATATCCATGGTATACAGGCATTAGGAGAGGAAGTAAATATAGAGCCAATGCCATCCCATCCTGAGAAGCTTTTTGATATTGTTCGTGACCTGAATAATCAAAAAGGCCGTGGTAAAGAAATTAATTATAAAATATACATGATTTCCTTATGTCGTTAACTAAGGCTATATATCACGATTGTCCTTAGGTGCTGAGATATTCGCAAAGCGTAGGAAAAGGTCTGAAAAGTGGGTCGTTGATCAGGAAAAATCGCAGACTCCAACGACTCCTGGTTTACCCAAAGTACCGACCTACCCCAGTAAACACGTGAGTCAACAGTCCACTTGGCACTTGGATAACAATGAAACATTAGGTCAAGCACTATTGTTCTGTTACAGGACATAGAACTGAAGGAAAATTCAAAGTTACCTACTGTGGATCCTCTGCCACCGTATATACCGGTTACACCGGCTCCAGTAGCCGAGAACAAACCCTTTTATAATCCTTTCACACTGGACCTTTCTTTGAACGGTGTAGAACCACCTGCCACAGGTGAGCTCACGCGTATACCGACACGTACAGTAAGGATATATATCCTACATATGTATGTATGTGATACATATAAATATAAAATAACTGTGTCGTCACTTGGCAATGCTTGTTGGCATCGGTGCACTAGTTGTATTTCGGATTCGCTCCATTTCGACTTGAATTAATGCTGCATATTATAGAAATATTAAATCTTGGATTAATCTGTTTATCTATCTTATAACAAAGTTATATTTTCCAATTAATGGATGGATTGATTATATTTATTATTGATAGAATGCAGTTAGCTCATTAGCAACAGATATCGCTTTCGCAGACACAGTGACAAGTAAATTGAACCTTGTATAATGCTTACAGAGATATGTATTTTTATATTATTACGGAAAACTAATGTTTCTGCAATGCTTTTAATATTTTTCGCAAGAGAAGCACATAGCCTTGTCCTAGCGGTTAATTAAAATTTCCAGATGCTCGGAAGCGCTTTGTGGGCACTAACAAAAATCGAGATGCGAAGAAGGTACATCTGCGGGAAGTCGCGGTCGGCACTGACATCGACTTCCTGGTTGACGAGACAGGTGTAGAAAAGTCAAGGCGCATCAGTTTCGACAGCACTAACGGCACTTATGGCAATCATACGCTTAATACTAACAGATCTTGCAAGCCAGTAATTAATACTAACCCAGGCAAGTTGATCTCTATTACTAACAGCGACATCAGAAACCATACCAAGCAGCAATATCAGGAATGCAATGAGGGCGAGGACAGCGAATACACTCCGGTGCCTGTGAAACAGCTGATACAAGAATTTGAAAAGACCTGTAGGCCTGTGATGCAGTACAAGCAAATAAATAAAAGGGTCATACCTATTGTTCAGCAGTGTCCTTTGGAGAGCGACATATCGCGCTACTTCGAGGCACGAGTTTCCACCAGATACGACGAAACTCCCAGGATGCCAGAGCAAAAAATTATTAATAACTATGATGATGCTGATGATGATGATGATGATGATGACGACGACGACGACGACGATGATGAGTATGAGGATCCAGGATATCAGCGGAATGGTCAAATTTTGTACGAGGAGGATGAAGATGATGAACTGGAGAATGGTTTCTTGCCATCCTCTTCTTCTAGAGTCAATGACGATCATCTGTTTCGCCAAGAATCACCTGTGTCAAATTTAATTAATGGCAATGGTTATGTCCCTATGGAAGCAGTTGATGATTACTACCGAAAGCACATAGCCAATTCACAAACCTTTAAGTTAGATTCTGAACACAGAAACGGAAGTGACAAATTTTTAAATGATGATGGTGATCCATTACCAAATGCAAAGTCCTTGCTTCTAGCTATGGTAGCTTCGCAAGACGATATCCTGGCGACAATAAAACATCTTCGTAGTACGCCTGTTCTTGAAAATCTTGTATCGAACGCTTCACCCGATTGCAAGTTCGCTGATGTCTATCCGGACGTAGGCAAGTTAACTAGCATGCGCTTTAAATGTGCTATTTAGTCTTTCCGCTAAGAATACGTTAACGTTAACGATAATACACAATTGGTAATAACAAAATTAACAACTATGACAAAATTCTGATTGCTCCGAAACATTGTACAACCTGCTTAAAAATAACAGTTAAATCCAATTAAAAATTATTTTCATTTGATTACATTCAAAATTATTATCCATTTACAATCGGATTGCAAATGCCTTCGATTGTCCAGATTGCCATTGAATCTATCAGTGTCTATTGATTGTAAACGAATTTTTTAAGCGGGACACGTAATTCTAGCTCTACTGCCAAACACAAAATGTCAGCTCCTTTTTCTTCCTATTCTAATACTCGCTTTTACTTGCTACTCTTTTTTGCAGGTAACAAACTTTACGAGAACAATTATCAAGGCCCGAAATTATCGAGTTTCCAAACTTTGACAAACTACAATACTGCACCACGTGGCTGGAACCAGTCGCATACGTACTATCGTCCTATCAAGTTTGGCAAGCCGCAGGATACGATTGTATATTCCGATTTTTAAATATAAATTCGGTATGTTATCATATACATAACCTTAAAAAAACGCACGCAAATCTACGTGAAATTTGCTTCCACTTATCTGCCAGGGTTTCCCTGTAACGAAACACCGACTTCTCACAACATGCTCCAAGGTAAAATATCCATAACAAAATTACAAATCTTAGGAGTTTCACATACTAAATTCTCATAAGCATAACATAAGGTGTAGTTTAATTAACCTACGTCCATAAATCCACAAAATATTGAGGACCTACGACTCATTGACGTAAACCTTCCGTAAGCATAACGTACAAGGGCTTAGGCCAATCTGAGTACGTCCATAATATTGTTTCGTTATGTTTATGTAAATTTAGTGTGAGAGACCCCTTATATTTTTAATACTAATAATTCTCATTAACAATATACAGTCATATTAATAACTTAAAATTCTTCTCTTCGTTTCAGGATTCATACCGAGATCCAAAAGCTTTTCACGGGAACATCAATTTTGCTTGAAGCCTTTCCACACAAAGAGAGCTTTTCTCCTAAGTGATAAAACGATTCTCTAGAGTGATTATATTGTATGGAAGAATCAATGCCTAAAACCTGTCCTAATATCGATACCAATGAGATGATTATATGTATAATATAATAATAGAGCTTGAGCTTCGTTTTGCTTGATATACCTACACGTACCTTCCTAAGATAAAATTATTTGACGTTAATCATGCTTTCTGGCAGTGTTACGTTATGGCATTTCCATTTATTATATGATGTGAATACACGGTGTTTTCACAATGCCTCACAACGTCTATTTTACATTATATTTATTTTGACCTGCATCTAAAAAAGATTGCCATCAACCACTCAAAAAAGAAATATTTATTAATTATAAATATATTTCATTATATCGCCTATTCTGGCCTTTAATTAAATTATAATTATTTTGTCGGCACCAATTCAAATTACTTGCCCGCATTTATTACAAAGATAAAGTCACACTAATTTTATTCCACGCGTCTACATCGTCTTGTTGTAGTCAATGACTTTTAATTATTAACTATACTGTAGTTATATATTCTAGCCTAACTGTTACAAGTTCACACTGGGCTTGGGTTATCATGAAATTAACGATATGATGCTGTAAAATATAAAACTGTGCGACGACTTTGTTATTGTATACGTTAGTCACCCTTATGAATCCGCATCTCCATCGATTTTCAGTTCAGAATAAAAATTATCTGAAAGTCTGAAGTTATCATTTCATCTTGTTATTTTTACCGTCCATCAGTCCCTTGTTTATTTATTTATTACTTTTAATAGGCATTTCGTCAGGACCAATGAAGATGGTAATCCTGAACTGGAAACTTCAATTCCTCAAGCAGAAGACATTCTTACGCCATTGCATCGAAACGATCCGGTTGAGTAACTTTTCTTCGGTGTGTAAGTCCTACACAAAGTAATAGAAATCACACAGTGAAAGAGAACTTCGTGGGGTCAGAGCACGAGGATAAATACAGAGCATCGGTCTGAATTATCTTATTTGCCGTACACAGTCGTCCATCGACTGATGTAGTAAAGTTCTTCGCCATGACGCCGAATATTATTTCCTTCCTTCTTGGTGTGCTGTTTATTCAAATTTTTCTGCACGAAAATTCTGCGAGAGTTCACCGTAAACACAAAGAGGAAACACCGACTTGTGGCTATCAGGTAAAACATAAGACAAATTTCTTTTAGCTGATTTAGAGGCTAATTCAGTTTTTGTTTACAGACATGTCCCAACGTGGATCCTGAAAAATTGAATATACACTTGGTACCCCATACTCATGATGATGTAGGATGGCTGAAGACTGTCGATCAATACTATTTTGGAAGTGAGAATGTATTTTCAAACTTGATATTAAAATTTGAAGCATTATTTTTATTCAAAATAATTTTTTTCTCAAGGTCGCTCTTCCGTTCAAAAGGCTGGTGTGCAGTATATACTGGATACAGTTGTACAAGAATTATTGAAAGATCCTAGTAGGAGGTATAATTCTTAACTAATTAATTATCATTAAATCGTATTTATTAACTACAATTAATTTCTTTCAGATTTATTTACGTGGAAACAGCTTTCTTATGGAAATGGTGGTCACGCCAGGATGAAACAGTACGCGATCAAGTTCGATCATTGATCAATCAAGGTCGACTTGAAATCATTAGTGGTGGATGGAGTATGAATGATGAAGCAGTCACTCATTATAATTCCATTATCGATCAATTTTCTTGGGGTCTAAGGTATCTCATCATTCCATACACTGATAACCATAAATATCAAAAAGACATTATCTTGACTATACAAAATTATTATGATTCCAGACGACTGAATGATACTTTTGGATCTTGTGCAAGACCTCACATTGGCTGGCAGATCGATCCCTTTGGACACTCCAGAGAACAGGCATCCATATTTGCGCAAATGGGATTCGATGGGTTATTTTTTGGTCGACTGGATTATCAAGATAAATCAAAACGACTCAATGACAAAACAGCGGAGTTCATATGGAAAGCCAGTCCGAATTTAGGTAACATTTGTGTTATAATGCCTGGATATTATTGTGAACAATGGCCGCGAAGGCTTTAAAACAATGATTCTATTACCGTTAAGAACCAAAGTCATCTAATTAATATACATATAGCATAGTTAATTGATATCACTGGATATACCCAGTTACAGATTATAAAAGTAAAATTAATATTATATTTGTTACAGGTGAAAAGGCTAACCTGTTTACCAATGTACTTTTCAACAATTATTCTCCACCTCCAGGATTTTGCTTCGACGTGCTTTGTGACGATGAACCAATGATTGATGATCCTGAAAGCCCTGACAATAATATCGATACACGAGTACGTTATCACTTTAATATTTTTTATTTGTTATCACTTAATGAAAGTCCTTGTAACGCTTCGTGTCGTACAAAGCTCAAAGTCTCTTCATATTAATATGAAAACTATGCTCGTGTGAGATTTTCTGCGATTTCTTGCAAAAAAATGTATTCGTGTAATGTAAGAATTTTTCTGCATGCAGATCGATTCATTTTTACAATTCGCGGACAAGCAAGGTGAGCATTACCGTACGAAAAATGTCATAATGACTATGGGTGGAGATTTCACTTATCAAGCTGCGCAAATGTGGTACACAAATTTGGACAAATTTATAAGGTACTAAGTCAATGATGGCAGATTGTCTTTATGCGTAGATAAGCTTCAGTTTCGCCCCCCCCTCCCCACAGATTAGTTAAAAAGAATTTATTCGAAATTACGGGCAAGCGAGAATGCGCCTTTTGACCTTCTTTTTTTGGTAAGTCAAAAATGATACCTCGACAGGTGATGCTGTTTCTGGCTTTTGCTCAAGTTCAGGCAAGGTTCTACAAGACCAATAACATTATTCTCACTATGGGAGAAGATTTTAACTATCAAAATGCAGAAATGTGGTTCGTTAACTTGGATAAGCTGATTAGGTAAGATTTTCAAATATCACCCTTGGCTTTTCAAATAAGCATTTGAATAGTCTAATAATTTGTCATTGTAATACAAAACTTATGTAAGTTATGAACCACTGCATGCTCTATATAATTGTGCCTATAATTTACACAAAATTAATTAGTCGATTCCATTCTTCCTTATTTTATACTAGAAACAAATAATAGATACTTAAAAAAAGAAGTGTACAAGCATTTATGCATTTTGAAACCTAGATACACAACTGAACGTAATGGATCAACTGTGAATGTTTTCTACTCAACACCATCGTGCTACTTGAAAGCAGTAAATGATTTGAATTTAACTTGGCCAACAAAAACTGATGATTTTTTCCCATATGCAAGTGATCCTAATGCATACTGGACTGGTTACTTCACATCAAGGCCTACAATAAAGTTCTTTGAAAGAATAGGAAATAATTTCCTCCAGGTAAATGTAATGCCAACCAATTAATAATAATAGGACGCTAAATGAAAAGCATATTTATATTAATTCAGGTGTGCAAGCAATTGTCAGTATTGACAAATCTCCAGTCAGTTGATAAATACTTGGAAGAGTTTCGCGAAGCAATGGGAATAATGCAACACCATGATGCTGTAACTGGAACTGAAAAGCAAAAAGTTGCTAACGATTATGCTCGAATTTTGTACAAGAGCATGTATCAAGGAGATGACATAGTATCCAGTTCGTTGAGGTAAATGACAAATAAGAATTTCGAACATAAAGAAAGGACACCGTACTGATGTAATATAATTTTTAATAGCAACTGGATACTCAAGAATAAGAATGAAAATTCAAGTACTGTGGAATTCCATTCTTGTTTAGAATTGAATATTAGTTCTTGCACTTACACTGAGGAGAATAGAAAATTTGTTGTCACCCTGTACAATCCACAAAGTCAGCCAGTTACTACTTATGTTAGATTACCAGTCCAGGGACAGTCTTACTCTGTAAAAGATTCTACTGGTAAGTATTTATCAATAATGCTAATTAATTTGATATTGAAACAGAAAAACCTAATATACTCCTTGTACAGGTACTGAGCTAAAAACACAAATTGTACCCATTCCAACACCAGTAATAAAGATTCCAGGCAGAATTAGTAAGGCGACAGTGGAATTGGTTTTTGCAGCTACGAATATTCCAGCCCTTGGTTATCAATCTTATTACATCAGTGAAAATGATGCTGCGCAACATGTACATTTAAGTCATGCGACAGTAAATTCCTCAATGGACGGTGCAGTACGTACTAGAAATTAAAAAAAATATATTTCAATATACATTTATCTTAAAAATATTCACTGACTCAACATTTAGCTCTTCAAGATAACTGTTGATGGAAATGGAAGTGTTATTGTAAAAGATAAACATCAAGATATTGAATATACGCAATCTTTCCATTACTATGAAAGTGCAGAGGGTAACAATAAAGCATTTCTTAATCGATCGTCCGGTGCGTATATCTTCAGGCCAAAAACATCGGATATCAAAAATTTGACAAACACTGCTTCTCATAAAATTTACAAAGGTATATCTAGCAATTAAAAATTACCATAGTACACTGACGTTATTAATAATATAATGCTCGGTATATATTTATTCCAAACGTTTCAGGCCCATTGGTGGATGAAATGCATATAACAATAAATGATTGGATCAGTCAAATTGTCAGAGTGTACAATAAAGAAAACTTCCTTGAATTTAATTGGCTCGTAGGGCCAATTCCTGTAAGGTAGTATATATATATATATATATATTTCTTGAATGTAGTAAAAAAGAAGCATCATGTTAACTAGGTATTAATTATTTCAGCGAGCACATTGGCAAGGAAATAATAACAAAATACTCAAGCAACTTAAAAACCAACAAAATCTTCTATACAGATAGCAATGGCCGAGAAATGATAAAACGTATTAGAGACTTCCGTCCAACATGGGACGTGAAAATTGCTGAGCCAGTATCTGGAAACTATTATCCTGTGACATCAAAAATATTTATCAATGATAAGAAAAGATCACTGAAACTGAGTGTCTTGACTGATCGATCGGAAGGGGGTACCAGCCTGAGGGATGGAGAAATTGAATTGATGGTATTATTTAATTTGACATATAATATATTGGTGAGACAAGAAGTTACACAATATTATATCCTACTATTAGGTTCACAGAAGATTACTCAGTGACGATGCTTTTGGAGTAGGAGAACCGTTAAATGAAGAAGCTTTTGGCACAGGACTGGAAGCAAGGGGACAACATTATGTAATAGGAGGTAGAGCAAGCGACGTATCTTCTATTGTCCTAAAAGAGAAGAAACTAGCCCAGAAATTAGCACTGCGTCCATGGACATTTATTACACCGGTCGAAAATATAACTTTTGAACAGTGGAGTGATGCATATAACATGGAAGTAAGTATTTCGAACAATTTAATTAGTGAGACTTGTCTACATCAATTTCTAATTACAGTATTCTGGTATATCCAAACCAATACCAGCCAATATACATATTCTAACATTAGAGCCTTGGAAGAGTAATAGTATTTTGCTTAGACTGGAGCACATTTTTGAAATTGGAGAAGACCCTCATTATTCGCAACCGACTGAAATAAATATTCAAGTTTGTGAACTTTTTTGACAGAATTTATTCAGCCCTTGTTCGATTTCGTTGTTTTCATAATCTTTTTTTTTTCATTTTAGGATTTGTTCTCTACGTTCAGAATTGTTTCTGTGCGTGAAACGACCTTAGGTGGGAATCAATGGATAAGCGAGCTTAATCGTCTGAAGTGGAACGCCGAATCTAATGATATTATAAGGAATCGAAGTAATTATGTGCAAGAAATTAATGAAGATGGCGCGATTAATGTACTATTAAAACCAATGGAAATCCGCACATTCATTGTGGAGGTTGCTCCTGAATAAAATAAATGATAAATTAGTGTATAGGATATATTTTTAATAATAAGAATTCTATTAGGCAATGTAATTCGTTATGACTTTTACAGTATGAATTCAATAAATGTATTTCAAGATGGAGTACACTGTCTTCGTGAATTTCATAAAATCACTGAATATCAGAAAGAGTTCTGAATCATTTCTAAATCGCGATTAATTCGCGCCAAACTTTCGGCTGCTATTTTGACATCTTAAGTGTAATTTTTCATGTTGAAGAAGTTCGAAATTAAGTGTAATCATTTATTACAATGAGGTTGGTACCATTTTCAGGTGTAGCTAATGAATTATAAGTGTCATGCAATAGTTTGGTTTATTGCTTTACTATGATTGACATAGATGACTGAAACGGACGAAGAATCTTGGGCCCAGACATTGATAGCGATAACACCAGAAATCAATGGTTTAATTCGTACCATAAAGAGTGATATAACAATATCCGGTAAAAAGGATATCAGCCTTAAAAGCGATCCCACCAGTTTCTCAAGTAGAAAAACGATCTTCATCGCGAAGCCAAAATTAATAGATGATAGTGAGCTGGAAAAAAAGAGCTACAGGGATGTCGAGAATCAAACATATCTACAAGGAGTTCCAAAAGTTCAATTGCCATTCGAATATCGCGATGAAGCTACACAGACACTGTATTCGGGCAAAATTGGTCCCGAAATAAAACGTTTTCAGGAAATTATAAGTAAAGAGTAGTTCCTGTTAAAAGTTTTCGAATAAGATTCGTGGAATATATTTAAATTGACGATTTTTCAGCTACCATGAACGAGAAGACAATGCCACTGATGAAAATTAGTCAAATCACTCAAACTATCATTACGTTTAATATGGAATGCACTGAGGACGATGTTGTCCAGGAATTACAAAATGGTATTTCTGATGACGAAAATTATGATCCTCAACTTGTAGTCAAAGCTAATGAAGATGAGGAAACAGAAATAGAAGTCTCTGATATTTTAAATTTTGTGATTGATTGTGTTATTTGGATTGGAGGACCTACAAGTACAGTGGTTGGGAAGAAGATAAACCAAGAGATCCAGACAAATTTAAAGTACCATAAAGCAATGAAGAAAATATTTATGGACAATGAAACACAAACCGGTCTAACCTGCAAACCTAAGGATTCTAATACAAACTTAATTGCTGAGTATAAATTAACTACAGATTATATGAGAAACTACTTAGAAGAATGTTTCGAACAAGCTGTACATTCACTGACTGTAGCGAATGATATAATTAATGACCTTATCGATAAGTGTGCTGAGAAGATCCATTTTCCACCAAAAAATGTAGCTACACAAACAATTGCACCCTGTAAAATCCTGGAGGATAAGGATGATGAACTATTACGCAAATTAAAATTGCCAATAACAATAGATCCTTTTGAATCATCCATCATAGTTATTCCTATAGTAAATGATGTTTTAGAAGCAGCATGTAATATTGTCTGCCAAAAAGCACACCTTATAGTGAATAGTGTCATTAATAGGGTTGTGGACAGATCATCATTAATTGGTAGTAGATTAGATCAGATTCGCAAGGTATCACAGAGTAAGTTATGTACAAAATAAATTCACACTTTATCTACTAACCCTTAATAATTATAAAAAACACTATTTTTTTTGTTATCAGCAGGAAAACGGATAGAAGACATTTTCACCGAGAGAAGAAGGAAATTAAGTAAATTAATGTTAAAATCTAAGACTGATGAAATGTCAACACAAACTAGTATCGCTGGTGTACCGGAAGTTACAAAAATACAAGAACCGAAGGAAACACTTTGTTCAGTATGCAAAAGAGATTCTATCTGTCATGTCTGTCTGGCTGCGGAAAAAGAAACTGATTTATCAATAGAAAAAATTAAGATACTACGCACTCAGGATATTCTCCTAACTTATAATCCATGCTATGTCATAGCAACAAAATCAGAAACAGCTAAAAATCCAGCATTGGTACCAACATGTCGACCAAAAATTGAGGAAAAAACTAAATTATCACAAGCAAAATTAAATCATAAAATCGCGACCCCTCGCGAATCTGCCAATATTATTGCTCAAAGTACTAAACGTCATCCTAAGAAAATTAGTAAGGAATCATTAGGTGGATGGTCTCACGTCGTTGACACATCCTTATCAAAAACGTGGTCAATGCAAAGTAAGAAAAGCTAAAAAAAATTCATTTATACGAATTGAATTTTCTATAGAAAATATATGATAGATATATATTGCACAGGTCCCACAAGTAGCGAGAGTAAATCTATGGCGAAGATAAAGGAATCTTCATCAAAGGTTTTGCCCGAGAGATGCAGTATGTCCCAAGGGGGTCTTGCGTTACGGACGATAGAGGCGTTGGACATTTTGAAAAACACTTTTTGCACCAGGGAAACCTGCGAATCGGTATCGCTCTCTAACTCTTGCAGTGCACGTTCTCGTGACGACAGAGCGCAAGGAAAGTCAATTTGCAAAAGAGAAAGTAAATATAAGAACGTGTGTACAAATGAGAGACAAGAAAAAATTCAGTGTGGTACAAAAGAGAGTAGAAATCGAACAAAGGAAAAACAGTGTGATGGCTTCAAAGTGATTCCAATTAGAATAATATCAGACTCCGATTCATAAGATGGGTCCCTTTCTAACAGAAATGTAAATATTGACTCTATTATGTATATATAATCTTAAACTTACATTCCACATAATTCCCTTATCTTCTTTCATCTTGCAAAATCTGAAGCTGCAAAGGAAAGCTATTAAAAATTTAAGTCAAAGTAAGAGTACGGTATACGTATTAAAAACTTACGCAAGGAGTGGTAAAGATTCCCTTCGAAGAAAGGTCCTGTAAATCCTTCACTACATTCGCCATGTTACACGTATCCTTGATTTTCTGATTATCAATATAAGAATGAAAAGAGAAATCATTTATGACTATCTTGTTAAAAAAAAATATTTTAACATTTAATTCTTTACATACCTGTAGAACGTATTTTTTATCATCCTCCGGCAAGAACGGCAGAAAAGCCGCAGCAAGATGTGGTTGTTCACAGCGGAAACAATATGTTATGATTTCCTTATAATTTAGTTTACTAGCGATTGGACACGAATGCAATAAAATCAAAGTTCTAATACAATCATCCATTTGATTAGGGGTCGGTCTCGTGTTACTTTTTCGAAACGGATCAAGTATTACAACCTGCCAACTGGAAGTGTAGCCATTGCAATTGACAATGTGTGAGACTGTGCCTACTGCCGGCAGAACTTTTTTCAATTCCGTGATCTGCAGAAGGAAAAGAACAATTATTAACCTCATGTATAATAAACGAAAATTTTTGGAAACGCACCATTAACAATTTAGCCATCTGAGTAAGAGTGGAATCCCACAACGAGTAATCTTGTAATTTAAAATCCATACAGAGCTGCAAGATGAGTGAAAGTGCTCTTGGCATATAAGAATGTGCTCGCCATAATATTTGTGCTAATTTGTGCTTTGAGCAAGCTTCTAATGTACTAATATTGTACGACATACCGATTATCTCCAATTCGCTCAAATATTGCAAACTTTTCATATATTGTCTGTAAGAAATGCAATTATTTGATACACTTTCCATGGTCCCACAATGTCCTGCGCAAAAATACCAAAACCTTGTATATACACTACCTAATATCATTTAAACTTCGTTTAGTCAAGTCCTGCAGCATATCGGGAGACGTAATGGACTGCAGAACTTGAAGAGCGCGATAGCGCATACCAGGTCTGTAATCACAGGTCTCTGTCCCTTCTTCAAATACAATATTTATCAAAAAATTTGCTGATAATACCAGATCACTGCACTCAATTATATAACAAGCTCTGCAAATATCAATGTAGAGGAGAAAATTGAATTTTAATTTCAAATTGAACAGTATTTAAACAACAATAAGACATACCTAAGTAAATTGTCATCAGCGATAACTATATTGATGTCGGAGCTGCATGATTCGAATGATAGAGACTGCTTCATGTCCGGTTGCAGCCATTCCTGTAGCAATTCGAGTCGCAGCTTTATAACGTTGATATTAAATAAATCACCCAGAGCAGTTACGGCTGAATTTATATCAGGTTTCCTCTGCGCGGCTCCTCTACCACGCAATACTATACTTTCATCCATGTACAAATCACGAACAAGTTGTAACGGAGTCATAGTCAATGCCAAATAACGATCTTCTCCCAAGCCATGAGTATATAAAATATGTTTAGAAGTAACTCGTAAATATTTATATTTAATTTTCTGCAATAAGGATAAGGATTTGCAAATAAATTCACAATCACTTATAAAGTACCTTATTGTAATTGCCTTACTTTGATCATTTCTTCATCTGTGTTACTGGATTGCAGCGCCCATTTATTTGCTAATATATAACATTCTTTAGCTGCTGCGACTTGATCAGCACCTTGTAATAAAATTAAATATAATGAAGATAAATAAAAGTTATTCGTAGAAAGTTCTGTGCTGTATAAAAAAACTCACCTTGCGCTGTGTGATTTACAACGTAGTATAAAGCTGCTGTGCCATAGTACAGCGCTTCTTCATCTGTCATACGTTGAATACATTTCTTCACATCCTCCAGTAGAGAAGTATTTTTGGGATATATCGACCATTCGTTGTTACTTCGTTCTGCATCGACATTACCCCATGCTTGAGTCACAGCCCCTTTAACCGCCAGTATGCAAATTATACATTCTTGTAAATCTAGCACAGGCGCAATCTTCAACCATTTCTCATACGTCCTAAGGTTTAGTTCAGGGGCTGAAAATCAATGTTCAATAAAATATTAGTTATATAATTTTGTCTGCAAGTTAAGTCAATGGTAATTACTTATAATTTTCCATTGATCGATTTGTGGTAGAAATGGAAGTCTCCAATCTGCGATTTCCGGCAAAGAGCTTTCTAAGCACAGCTGGGACCATTCTTCGCGTTCCAACGGTGTTGGGCTCCTGTGAAAAACATATTTTTAATACAGTTGCTTTACGCGATCGCGTGATACGGTACGAAATGTTTAAATAAAACGTTTACCCGACGCGAGTGTAATTTTTTAAAAAATAAAAGAGACTGATTTTCTTTTCATTTCTATCCTCTGCCAATTCATAAATGATAAGGAACACTTCGTAGTGGTAGAAGTTGATCTGCGTCAAAATCAAAGCAGTAATTATTTATTAGTTAAAATTTAATTAACAAACATGCATGACTCACTTCACTGGAAAGTGAAAGAATGTGTCGTTTCATCGCAACTTTGTCTTCGATTCTTGCAGCGATAGTTTTACACTTCTTACGTAGCTGTTCCACTTCGACTTGGTCGATTTTCAATTCTGGCAATTTGATTCATCATATAATTATGCAACCTACATCATTTCATTGTATCATTTATATTACTGATTTTAAAAAACTACCTTTCCGTCCAGAAATAGTAGTAATATTTAATTGAGGACACCATTTCTTCAATATCACTCTAATATACAAAATAAAGCATTCGTCCAGATCAAATCCAAAACACTTGCAAAATTCTTCTATTAATTGCATTATATTTTCTTTCTCAGAATGCATCATGCCATCTAAAATCTTTCTTTTGGTCTCCGTCGTGGTATGATGTATATCTAATACAATGATTAATCAATTATAAAATACTTGATAAGCATTTGACAATACGAAAGATCATTGAATCACACCTCTACACGATAATCCATTATCTGTCAGTTTTCGTGACCAGTACTGTAATACACGTTGATGGTAAAAATTTTCTGTTTGCTTTTTGTCTTTGATTATTCGGCAATACTCGTAGGCCAGTTCCATCAGCGTATTGTGTCTAGTGTAATGACATCGATATCTAAATATCAGTTAAAAAGTACATATTATTACCATTGCTCCTTACTTATATAGTGTGTATGCATAATAAAGTGCTCACGATTTAGATATGTTGTGTAGCCATGACAAAGCATCAGTTTCAGAAACCATAAAGAGACAGGCAAGGCCTAAATGCATGTCAAGGTACTGATGGTTAATTACATTTAGAAGTAAAGGAAAAACGCAATGCATTATCATATCATACGTCTGTCCGATAAGTCTTGCATTATTGGGCAAAAGAGTTGCGCAGCTAAAGTGTAACGTTTTTGCTATTAGAAGTAAACCATAATTCAAATGCTCGAGCTGGAGATCTTTTACTCTTTCAAACAAAGTTTTAAATAGATTATCAACGTCCACCTGAAAAGATAACGAATGATAATTGATTACATGTAAGTAACTTTTAAAGCATATAGAAATTGCGCAAAAATTTTACTTCAGTCATGAACATTTCTTGTATTAATCCTGCAGTGCTGTTTGTTCTTGTCGGAGCTATTTGAGAATTAGTCGTATCCAAAGGACCGGCACAGTATAAATAGATTCTGAAGGCATCGCGAATAAAAGAAAATATTATTTGGGGGATACAAATAGCTTTGTCTCTATAAATTTTAATAAAATTCCAATCGGTCTTCCCAACTGAATCGTATTTCGATTCCGCTTCGTTTGATACGTCGAATTCGCTTGTAGTTTCAAATAATTTCATCCACTGAATTGACATTAATATATCGCGCAACTGATCTGTAATCATTAACCATTTATTAGGTGGCCTAAATAAAATAATAATCAGGTACTGATTTAACTTACTCGGCTGACAAGAGCTGAGCGCCGTAGCAGATAATTCTTTCAAGAAACTCAAAGCCTGTAAATCCTCCCCTGCGATAAGTATAGACGATGAACAAAGTCTCGTTACATGACAGATTTCACTTGCTGGAATACTTTCGAAACAGTCTTTCAGTTGTCTAATTAAAATATTTTTCCATTAGTTAGTTGTTCGTGACAGACAAAGTTACAATGTAGATCTAATATACGCACTGAGAACATTGCCTGATGACTTCCAGATTCTTTGATTCCTCCAGTAATAAGCATGTAGCAAGAAAACTTGGAATTCCTAAAAGATGTGCAACTCTTTGCGTTTTCTTGTACGCGGAACGTAATGATATCTCGCCGTTTGTTGACTGCATTTCTGTTTATTATTAGTATGCGATATTTAATTAAACATAAGTAAATGTTCCTGACAGAATACTGTAAAGGATAGAAAAAGGTAAACTATGCCTTACGACTGAGTATACGTTTAATGTAGCTGTTTAAAAGTTCTTCTTTTTCAGATTGATAATTTGCTAATGAGACATTGATATTGAATTCTTTCCTCAAACAGTATATAGGATGGAGGTACGATGCAATTAAAAGTGTTTCATTAAACTTCATCGTAAGAGGATCTTTTTTGGAGTAAATCTTTGATAACTTGGTTGTTACTATATTCAAAACCTCCATATAGTGCTCGATCGAATCACTCATAATCTAAATAAAAAAAAAAATACCGATATCAGGGAGATACAAATAAAAAATTTAAACCTTTAATTACTTCCTACCTTCAATTTAAAGTTCGCCACTATACGGTAAATTATTTGTTCGCAGCAATACGCAGCAATATCATTATCTAAATTACTTATTAAAGTCATTGCCTTATCGATATCCCTATAATAAAACACATAAATAAAGGATATGTGTCAAGATTTTTACATATATTCTTATCACAGAAACTCACCCATTAGATAAGTAAAAATTGACACACATTGAGAATGCCGTTGCTTTAAATGTGTCATTACGTTTTGTAAGCTCGCGAATGTCATCGATCATGTCATTTCGATTTTGTTTTATAATGTACATAATTAATCGCTGTAAGATATAATTTATCATTATTGATTTTATGAGATGCTATCGCATTTTAAAATACTCACGTTATTCAAGGACACGTGTTCGCATTGGTACTTCTTAAGTGTTAACTTCGTTGGGATAGAATCGCTCTCATTTTTAATATCCATTGTTAAGGGATGATCGAACGCATAACTTGATTCGGCTAAGGCCACCATTGTTTCGCTCCAAGGGACAGGAGCTTTTCTAAGGATATGCAATGTTTGCTCCAAACGATTCTGTAGAAATAAAATATAAGAAGCTCAAGACAAGAAAAAACATTATTTATAAAGTTTATGTCATAGCATTACCTCAACGTTATTTATGAATCCGACGATAGTAGCTAATTTTACTTCACGAAGAAGATCACCTGAGTACCAGTAATCTCTTGGTCGATTCAATATTCTCTGATAAGATAAATGGCAAAACAGATTTGCATTAAAATGTATACATACTGCGAACTTAGTGTTAAAAAAATGAATTACAATTATTTACCTGTATATACGATATGAAGACGATATCATTTTTCAGTGAATGATTGAACATGTATTGTTGAAGAAATTTTAATGTAAGCGCTGAAATTTCTTCGGATCGGACTTTGTTAAGAAGCAAGTAAACCACTTCAATTGGTTCTCCCATGTACATGTCCAAAGGGATTGCGACTCTATTATATAAATATCCAATTGATTGTTACTTCAAATGAAAAAATGTATAGGTAAAATATATTGATATTGACCTGTGATTGCTCTTTAACTGTTGCAAGTCACTCAGTGCTTGATTGAGAGTCATGAGGTGTTGCAACGGTGAGTTTCGAGTGGTATATTGTTGTTGCAAGTAAAAGCACAGCTGCGACTCTTCCAACTTTAATAATTCCATCAATCCACTGACAAACTCTAATCCAATTAAAGGCCACTGAGCAGGATTTAATTTTTCCAATTGTTTAGTAGTGTTACAGCTCCATAGAATAATTTCAGAAAGACTGCTAGGAAATACAGACAGCAAGGATGGTATAAAGTGGCACAACCACGGTCGTAACTTATCCAATGGAGTTTCCAGAGGAATAATATTCAACATATTTCGTATAATCTCAACATTTAATCTCGACATAAACGAAGGAAGATGTCTGGTCCATATCAAAGCTGCGATTTCCAATTCAGCCTGTATAAATTTGTAAATATATGATACATAAAGTAGGATAAACATAAACCTTCATTAAGCGAGTGTCTGGAGCATACGTACCCTCAACAAATATTTTGCACATTCATCTAATAAATTTTCTTTTGAAAATTTTATCCATTCGTTATCCACGCGCTCTTTATCAGCCCTAATATTCTGGATTATTGTGAAAGTTTCAAGTTTATGCAAAGTACTATTCACCGTTGACAAGAGTTCAGTAAGGTCGTTGTTATTGGACTTCTGTAAATAATAGATCGGAATAAAGCATATATATGGAAAATGATGTAGTTTTTATAAAATTAAATAATTACCTCGATACAATGAGTGAGCCTTTCGCGCGCATATAAAAGTAGTTTTCTTATTTGTTCGTGCTCAGTCACCAGAGCTTTGATACAGCATTGAGAGACGTATGTAATATCTGTAATTTTATCCAAAATATCAATAAGTGCATTTACTTTGTTCCCTTGATCGTTCGTATTGCTCCAAGGATCGAATTGGCTCATAAGTAATGACGCTTTAGCATTGTATATGGATTTCATATCCAAACGGAAGTTTTTTGCAAAAGCTTCTGCCTCGTCGAACTTTCCTCTTCTTAATAATCGCGCCAAACGGTACTCGGGTAGACACTCGCTTATAGCTTTGACACTAATAGTGTTTACTATATTTGAAGGATTGCGTAAGCCTTCTAGAAATATTATGTCGTCCATGGCACTTCCATAAAAATCAACTAAATACGTTGTACTTGGAACTGTCATTTTAAATTTCACATCGAAATCTGGAGAGAATTAAAATTATTAATTATCTGAAATTTTATAAGCGAATTTATGTGATAGAGCATTTGTTATATACCAGGAACAGTAAGAACTTGTAAGATGGTTGTGAGAGACCCTTCTTCTGGAACCATCAACATGAGTATTTGAGGTGGATCATTAAATTTTTCTTGTATAAGTATAAAATCCAAAACAGGACCGTTCCAAATTTTTTTGTTCAATAATGTTAAAGGGCACACCATGCTTAAAGTAAGATCCTTGCAAAGACACAATAAAGTGCTGTAAAAAATGTTTTTTTTTAATATATCATCTATTATAAATCTTACTCAATACTGTGATGTTACCTATATTTTTGAAACTGCACTTTAATATACTTTTTCCATGAATCAGAGTAATAAAACTGGTCATTCAACCATATGTTGAACTTTTCCCCACACATTACTACAGATGGTACGCTACATAATGTACCAACTTGCACATGAGTTATCTGAAAACCATACCATGTAATGTCAAGTTACCTGATTTTGAAAAATATGAATAAGTGGAATTTACTTCGTTTTTTACTGTTGACGTTATCTTATGGAATTGCATGTTGTTTACAATATCTTTAATAATCATACCATCCTTCTTTAGTAATGCAGAAGAAATGAGTTCCGCATTAAATTGTGGCATGCTAAAAAATGTGAATGATAAAGTGTCAAAATTAAAGATATTACATTGGTAGTACTCATTGTTGTACATATTGAAATAAATACCTGTAAATTGCGCCATTACTGGCAACAAGAAATATATCCAGAAACTTATTATGCTGTTCGAGAAAGACCTTTTCTATTTTATTATTGCATTCTTCATCATTAAAAATATTCCTAAAATCATTAATCATTAAGTGACATTATGTTATCGATCTGTATGCGATAATAAGGAGTACATACTTGACAAAAATAAGTTGTCCTCTGGTAAGTAAATGTAAACAAGATAAACTTCCATTTGACAGTGTCAAAAATAAAAAAGATCCAACATCCGATATACAATATGATGTTACATACGAATCAAAGCTAACGCTCAATAGTATCTCCTGGCAGATCTCATTGCTAAATATTGTAATGGTCTTATCGACAGCCACGCAAAGTTTTGCACATTGTATAGAAGCCTGCACCGTAGGATTTGTAGTAACCTTAGGAAACAAAGAATTATAATTTACAATATCTCACTATCTTTAATGCTCATAAACAACCTGTTCATCCGATTGAATGGTAGCAAGGGTAGAAGCTTCATATATGGAGCCATCATTTTCAGCAACAGTTCTCGCTCCGAAATTTACAGTCTCCTCTTCAGGATCGAACCCTGATAATATTTTACTCCACATAATATCAAGAGACTCGGTTAATATTTACAAGACTGACGATATTTTGCCAGAACCAAATTGTCCTCCTCCGACCGTTTAAATTCAAATACTGTCTGCGCGTTCCAAAATACAAATCTCTATCCATATAACAATTCCAGCTGCAGTTGGAAAAACTGAACATCCTATTGGCTGCAAATCAGTCGGAAATTATTAAAGAACCAATGAGATGTTATTAATGACAACTTGCACTGGATCGTGAACAGTTAGTTTAAATTTCCTATTTTCTATAAAATGAGTGAATAGCTTATTGTTATTCATATATCTACAAGAATATATTCTTAATATATTTGTAAATATTTCTTAGGTTACGCAAAATTGCATAAACATTTATGACGGTTTATTTTTCAGGAAATATTGCGGAAGTGATGAATTGTACGTCGTACGAAGAGATATTGGACGAAATGGCATCCTGTTTACGCCTATGATCTCACAACTGTATTTTTACAACTAGAAAGGCTGCAATGCGTTATTGTTGTAAATAAACGATCGGCTAATCAATTTTATAACGAATAGGGACGTATAGATCTCATTTATCTAATCAGAGTTATGTATTGTGGATCGAGGATTTTTATTTTTGAACCAATGGTAGTTAGATTTGAGCTACGTTCCTGGTTCCGAATGTGAGTTATAAAATGAAAGTGTAAAAGAATTTACGGAAAGTAACGGGCTATGGTACCTAAAAACTGTCTGAAGCTTCTAGGTAATGAGTTAGCCGAAAGATTAGAAGATTCATTCGCTTTACATAAGCAATATTTTTTATTATTCATAGGCGTAGTGTCCAGGAACTTCTTTGGAACGTGGAGTTAAAAATAAAACTATTCACATTAAATGACAATCTAGATTTTTATCTATGAAGAGATAGATGGAGAACGTGAGTGTACCCAATGAATATAATTTTAGAAGTGCACATATCGTTCGAGTGTGTGGAGTGTTAATTGTCTTGAAATGATATCGCGGGTCTCATCTTCGCGGGTCGTGTTTCCTAGCACAGGATCACGAAAATGACTTGATAAACAACTCGTCGACAGCGGCTCTCTTATACTTGGGTGTGTACTTGTTTAAGTTACTCTTAAAGTGATGATATGAGCGGTGATTCCCATTCCCGCGATAATCCTAGATTTGAAAACCAAGTGTAACTGGAAGCAGAGAACATGGAATATCGTCTACTCGACGAGGATGCCTGGTGTTATTGGGTCGTCTCCGTTGGGGCTTTACTCTCCTTCGTTGCCCTGGTTGCTGCTTGCGTCTGTAGCTGTCGCCGGAATGAGAATAAGTATGTTACTTACGTTTCAGCTGTACTACAACAAAAAGGGTTCAATGCTTGTCCTATGAGTGTCTAATGTACTCCTGTTTTTATGGTACTTCTTAAGAATGTACATATATCATACATTTAACGGACCTGGATGCTGTACTTGACAATGATAACTCTATCGTGACAGGAGCGAGTTTCTGGGACTTGCGGGTATGGTAACAATCACCCATCCTGACAATGAAGGTTTCAACAGAGTACCAACGACGGATGCTTCGCAGCCCATTACACAGGATACCACTGATGGAGGAAAAAGGTTTCGAGCAAAGACCTGGCATGGCTGCATGTGGATTCTACCAGCTAATAAACATTTAACCCATATTGATTTACTGTAGAGCATTCCAATTGCTGTAATCACCCAAATTATTAAAATACTCTTCATATACATATTTCCTTGCAGCTTACTATGGATATGGACGCTTTTCAAATAACATAATGCCTTAATCTTTATGTCACTAACAGTGTTTATTAGTATCCCCCACTTCCTTGGGCGCAGGACTCACCACAGCATTTATAAGACCTTTAAGTGCCTTGCACAATGAAATTTTTTATTCACACTGAACTGCATGACAATTTTTTTGTCGATCGTCTAAGCATATAATTGTTTTTTCATACAGATCTACAGGAGCAAACAGGAGTCTTCCAGATATTCCAAAGGATAAAAGTGCAGCACTTGAAAATAGGATCGAAAGTAACACTCAGGACATGATCTACGAGGCGAACGAGACCATCAGTGATCCATCTGAGCTGTATGCAACTGTCGAAGATAAAGGTATCTTGACTTCCAGATAGGAAATTTATTTCTGAACTGTTTACAGCAAACAGTATTTTAATGCCGTAGGTGATGCAAGAAAGCATGTCAGAGAGATACCAAGCATCTCCCAACAAAGTTCCCTTGTTCAGGATGACGCTGTATCGCCATATGCAAGACTAAAAAGTCCCAACTCTAACAACGGTATACTTAAATATATATATTGACCTTCTATATCTGCAATTTGATTTAATTATTGCATGCTTCAGTGCATCTGTCATCGCAAAAATTAATCCTCTTTTAGATGAACATCCTTATGCCCAAGTTCAAAATATTCAGAAGACTGAGGCTAATTCACAAAATAGGTAATTCCAGTGCTATGCAGCTGGTATTGGCTTTACTTTCGGAGGATTACTATATACTCTAACAGTGACTAACATATAATTGACTCTTCCAGGAATACGACCACCCACTTGATAGACACTAATAAGCCATCAACCTCGAGTAATCATACAAACTGCAATCCCGTCGCGCCGCCGCGAACTCGCAAATCCTCATCGCACAATTGTCTCCTAAATGTAGAAACTTCGTTAGACATTCAAGCAGCCAGCGCCATAACCGGTGGAGTCCAGGCTAATCAAGATCTGCCCTATATGACACCACCGATTTTAATGCCTCTACCGCACCCACCACAATCCCAGCACGAGAGTCCGCAGCAACATTTCAGCGGCGATTCACAAGATTCGAGTAAATTTTTCGCCGATTAAAAATAAAGAAAATCATAGCTTCATCTGTGGCGAAGTGTACACATTCTTACGTCTTTTTGCAGAAGGTTATACAAGCATAAGTGTACGGGAACCTTTGGCCAATATAATAGCTCAAACTAAAGCAGCACAGCAGCAACGTCAATCATCGCGGACTCTCACGGACCCACATTACGCCACAGTTTCAGATGATTCAGGTAGTAGAATATTATGGAATGAAATATATCATTAATCAAGCTATATCTAAATGAAATAATTTTTTATTCAGATGAAATGTATGCCGCCATCGACGAACAGGATAAAGTTTACACTAGTGGTAGCGAAACCTATGCTCAGATCCAACCAGCAGTTGTCGATCCAGTCAGAACTACCCAGAGTGATCAATCTAATGTCAATCAAACTTCACATCTTGAGGAGTCTCATCCGTCCGCTCCGCAGCCACCGAGCGTAGACAGTCTTCGCCACGTAGCTCATGCCCACTCCAGACAAGGTAAAATAAATTAATAAAAAGTAAAATCTATCTGTGACTTAACCTGATGCCATTTATCCGCACAGCATCATCTTCGAGTGCCACCAGCTCCGTCGCCAATCTGGGTTCGCCAAAACCAGAGAAACGACAAGCCAATTCTCCTCTGCCTCCGCCACCGGAAGGAACAAACGACGTCTACGCGTTGGTCGATAAACGCGGCAAGGGTGGCGAGGATCGTTCAAGATCAAGCGTGTCCTCAGGAAAGTCCTTAGAAGACATGTATGCTAAAGTCGTGAAGAAAAAGCGAGACACCGAAGACGAGGTACAGGATGCTGCTATGGTCGGCAATGCTAACCAAAATTCTGAGGTGCCACTACCAAACAGGAAGCTCAGCTTAATAGAAATTAGTCGAGCTTCATGGTCTAGTCACGATTCTGTAGAGATACAAAAACGCGAGCCTGAAGGTTCGCACTCTGCCGCAACAAATCCCACAGGAAATTTTCACGAGATGGATATTGATTATCTAAAGACACAAAGAAAATCCGAAGGTGACGCCATTCGATCTACTTCCGGTTTCGATCATGGCTACGAGGCGGTGGATACAACTCGTAAGAGCGCTCCCGTGACAAGGACTATTTCCGGAAATGATCCTAACTACGAAGTGCTACGTCCTCAGTATTCCAGGGTAGAGGACTCTCATCATCAAGGAAACTCTAAAGTCATTAGAAATGGTGTAGATGTCCTTCCCATGTATTCATTACCTTTTAAGCACAGACAAATCAGTAATGCCAGTAGCGAAGATCCTGGATATGAAAAAGTCAGATTAAGGAGGAGGATCGACCTGGACCAGGATACTGATTCCGAACCAAATTATGAGAGTATGCCGCACGATTCCGGGGAACCAAATTACGCGTCAGTTTGTCGACCTGGTGACAGCGACACGGATCCTAATTACGAGTCGGTGAGTCACAGTGATCCGAATTATGAGAGCGTTAAGTATATGAGCGTTACGCAAAATGAGGATCCTCCTTACGAGCAAGTGAACAATTATAAGCAGATCGATGCTGATCGCGATGGTTATGAAAAGGTTCGAATTAATCGAACTGATAAAGGCATCGATTCTGATTATGAAAAGATCAATTTGAATTATTCCGTTGAACAATCCAATGACGAGGAAGGCGATGACGAACAGTACGTTCAGGTCTAATTTTTAAATCCTGCGGATGACTGATCGATGACGATGATGTACGAAATAAAATGGCGACTTTCATTGCACGGGCGAATATTATGGAAGAATTTTTCTTTTTTATATTTACGTAAATTTACCAAAAATCTGATTTGATGTTCGAGAGAAAATTTCGTTTAATTAATATATCGATCAGGTAATAAATTTCGACTTTTAGTCTAGTATAAATTTTGAACTTAATCTTTTTCATTATTTCAATTGCAATATACATGCCTGTATAATCTTGCAACTGCTTTGATATTATGGGGAGGATAAGACTGAATAGTGGGACAAGCTTAACAAGCGAAGGATTCTTTTTCGCGCACAAGCATACATCGAGTGAAAGACAAGGTCAATTTTATTTCGTACATCCCGGGCGCCAATACTTTGTCGTTTATAAACGTAATCACAGAAAAATGCATGGTGAATTAGATTCTTTTTCGTCGTACGATTAATGATTCCATTAATAATTCCTTAGTGACGAATGAAAACTTCAATTTAAATATTATCAAAATATTTCAATTAAACTATTGGAATCGCCAGACATAGTTCTTCGTTAATACAGCTCGCTGTAACACATGTAAATACTATAGTATATTTTTCATATTATATTTGCAAAGCTGAACGATATATATTATTTATATTTATTTATTAATACGTGAAATTACGCGTATCGATTCGACTAAGGCAAAACAACGATCTGCCGTAGGTCATAACAATTTCTGGTGTTCATTTCTTATTTCTTGTAAATTTCTTCATTCTTTTTTTTAAATTTTTAAATTGATCGCTCTAACGTACTAAACGTATTTCATCGAAGGATAGAAGTAAATGAAAGAAAAAGGAAACGAAAGTGAGCAATGCCTTTATCATAATCGATCAATTGAGTGATCTATATTTTTTTTATACATTATATTGGCTCTTGGTATATCAGCTGGTCTGTTTATAATTCCAAAACGATCAACACGATAACAATTGCTAAGATCTTTGCCATTGTTAAGTTTTCTTTGGGACTATCAATCCAGTCTTATTAAAATTTCACTTCGCTTTATTCCTCACTCCATCGATGAAAATCAGCATATACTATAGAATAGCATGGGGCAAGAATAGAAAAAGAATATATAAGCTCTGGTGTGGAAAGTTACCTTGTAACAATGTTGATAGACCAGATGTCCATTGACATTTTCAGTTGAACATTCTAAAACTTCATATAACTACGTACCAATAAATTTCATATACCCTATTCGTAGTTGTTGCAAAGAGAGTGAATTTTGTCAATGAGATAACAACACCATAAGAAAACATAAAAGCATAAGAATCATGCATAAAACTGACAGTAAGGTTAATAATTGGCTTTCGGATTAGAGCTGCATTTGAAAGTTCCAACCAGCACCAGCTCGTAAGCCAATTGTAACCATATGAACAATGGCTACGAAAGCCTTAAAAACTTTAACTGATATAATATCTTTTTAATTTCCTTTTGTTTCAATATAAATAAAAACGTTTATATATTTATTGCTTTTTCCAAGATATTTGCATAAGTAATCATGGACATCCAACAGCTAAGGATACTCGCCAGGAAGAACACTCTGAGGAAATGTAACAACTATGAGTAAGGTTCTTGGGCTGTAATTGCACAATTAATGCTCATCCATGCCAGCAAGGACTGTACAAAAGAATGATAATACATAACATCAGCTATCACGCTATTCAAGTTTGCACTGACACAACAAGCACATATTTGTATTTCGCGCAATGATAAATTCTGCAATTCCTCGCTAAAATTTCATGCCTGGGATAACCACCAAGCTTTTATCCAAAAAATCACATGAACAGATGCACTTAGATTTTATCATGGTCCTGATAGTACGAAGAATGCGTAGTAGGGTGATGTTTACGCAAAATAATAAGTAAAAGAGAATTCCAATGGAAACTATCGTTAATAAAATATTGTTAGAAACGAAAATATGGTCATTGATGGCCGATATACTATTTTCTTAGAATTATATTCCTTCCGCTTAGGAAGGCCTTTCGTACCGTTATTAAGTGCAATTGCCAATCGTGTAATACTTTTGTGACTGATATATGCTAGATAATGATGACGATAATAATAATATTAATAATTATAACAATAATCATGCCTACTAACACTGATATTGTAGAAGGGTAACCAGAAATTCATCGCCCTGATCATATTATAACGGCTCATTAAGAAAATATAATATATTATATATATATACGTAACTAAAAAGAAAAGAGGAAAAAAACTTGAGCCCCCAGTGGCTTTACACAACAAACAGATGCCATTCCGTTAAACTACATAATTAAGAGAACGACAAAAAGGAAATAGAGTAAAAAAGATTCCATCTAAGTTCTGTATTCAATAATGTTAAAATTTGCATTTTTCCAAATAAACGTTAAAAAACTTTATATACAGCCGAAAGGAGCGTCGTTGGTACTTGTAATTTCGAAAAATTTCTAACGGCATTCGCTTGTATATAACATGATATTTTTATTAATAGACATTTTAATAATGAAAAGAAAAAACGTGGTACTCATTCGCAGGAACCTCTTTTTCAGACCTCTTAATATTCAGCTGACACTTCAGTATCAATATCCATAGTGACATAGGAGATTAAGGAGTAGCGTCGATGAATATTAATAAAATGGAGTTTTTCGATTTTGATTAAAAAAATGTATTATTCTCATTATCGAGAATTCGTTTCATAGACACCACATTGACAATTCGCGTGTTATGGTCTCTAGGTCGGTTAACAATGTAAATGCTATAATTACTACTTACATTAATTACATTATCCTTAGTTATTAATAATAATTATGTATATATATTTATTTATATTTATATATATTGTGTTCTTATCGAAAAACAATTGCTATCAATGCTTGATGATATTTATCCCATGTTTTCGTAGGGAAAAAAAATCTTCAATTGTCTTTCCTCTTTCATCGGTTAGGCAAATATTTCGTTATTCGTCTTTTACTCTGTTCGTACCGCTGGCACGTGATGTGTGAAAGTTGATCTAATTTATTCATATCTGTTTTGACGTGTATAAAAACTGGACCGAGTCTGGGATACACAGAGTATCAGCGCGTATTTCGAGCCGACGAAAAAAAGAGGAAACGAGTAATTGGCATAAAAAGTACAATTTTCAGGACAAAGTTGGCTACTGCACTGCGCGATGAGAATCGATTAAGTACCTGTGAACGTATCGACTGCAATTGAACTATAAATTTCAATTAATTTCCTAGTCAAACAATTGTACGTACTCGTCGATCACTGTATTTAGTCCAAATTTTAGCACTCGACATTCTAATCATCCTGTTTCTATAGGGTGACTGAAAAGGCTGATCGACAATTTAATTCTTTAATACGGCGGTCAAAGAATTTTTATTAACGACGAATTAAGAATTTAATTAAAAGCTCAATATTTAATTGGCTACGATGCAATACAGTGCCAAGTGTTTCTTCGTATAAAATGCCACTCTCAAAATTAGCCAGCAAACTTTGTCCTGCTATATAATACAGTAATCCTCGGGGTAAGTGCACGCTTCCCCACGGTCGGTCGGTGATAACACACTTCCCCACCTACAGCATCAAATTACCACTCAACTTACGGTCCACTGCGCGGAAGGGCGTAAGCAACAGTCTGGTCATCGTGCGGAATGAGGGTAACTCGTTAAGTACGCATTTCCTTCCCTACAACCACATGGGCGTGCACTTAGCTAGAGGCTACTGTATATACGCATAGTAAGTACATAAAAACGCGTCCGAGGTACAGATGATTCTTTACCATAATTTAATAGTGAAAAATCCTACAGCACGTTACAAGTAACGCTTTCGTGTAACAGGAGGGTCAAAGAATTTGTACAATGCTCAACGGTGAGAAAACTCAACAAGGTGAAAAAAATGTTTCACGCAAGTCGCCGATTAACAAACTCACAAACTTGTTGCTCTGCAACCATGCTATACCTGCTAGCATGATAAAAAATAC